>DWQK01004244.1:0-10638 GCA_018231225.1 Noctuana stator
TCGTATGGATAAAGTGACATTAGGTACGTAACTCGATTACTTAACGTAGCTCTTATTATTCGTGATAGGGCCCCAGTACAATGGATAAACGTTAAATAATTTAATTCATCGTTACTACATTATTACCAAAGAATCGTCGATGCCGGATATACCTAGGAGATGTTAACGAGCCGTAAACTACTCTGTCATTTTGCCGTACTGCTGCACTGCATGTGACCCGGTTACCGACAACCGCATCACCGCCAACGGTCACTGCGGTCAGGGTCGGATACCACTGCATACATTTGCAAAGCTTTGATAAAACGCTTTCTATATCCCGACCTGACCTACGACCTGTTTACATTCATGTGGGAAATCTTCTTTTTTGGTTACCGGAGATGTGTATTCGTCTGTGAATACTGGCGTTGCAACACTTGAAACCACTATGTTACACCAAGCGGGTCTACTGCCTGATTTGATTAAGTTCATAATACACCTATTTATTTATTGCCGTGTGTGAAATATGAAATTTAAGTTCACTCTTTCCTTTTATAAATAATTCGTTATTTGTATGAATTTAAAGGAGTTCCAAGATTTTTTTCCGACGACTTTTTTTCTCTCAGCCTACCTAAGGCAAACGGCGCCTACCTAAGGGCGCCTAAAGTCAATGCACTATATTATTATGATAAATAAAATTATAATCTTTTTTTAAACTGTTACAAAGAGAGTGGAATAGCGCCATTTGGCCCTTCATTCGCGCCTTCGATACAGTTCCCTTCTTGATAATAGTATCAACATTCAATCAATACATCGCAGGGTATGTCGCTTGTCAGTTCCCACGCGATAATGTCTCGATAAAAGCCAAAACGTTATTGTTGAGGCACGTAAACATGATGATGATAAAATCGCCCGTTGCGTTTGTCTGAACGCGCTAATCACAAAAACTACCCAGCACTTTCTTTATTACTTTGGACTTTAAATCTGAACTCTCTATAGCCTCTATTTTAAGTTTCTTGTATGATTTAACCAGGAGAGTTATATTCCTTTTACGAAAACCATTGGTTTTGGCAGAGTGGAAGGGTGACTTTATTGTTTGACTTTATGCGATTAAAAGATGAATTTAGATTTTTTTATTTTTATTGCAACAATACAGAGAATCCTAGTGTGGGGATATGTGGTTGTGTCGCGTTATTAATTATTATTATTATTATCTATGAAGTAAATAAAATATGAGTAGGTCTGTACGCTTTATCATGATAATCATATATGTTATCATGAAGTCAGCTAACTGAAATAACGCGAGCAAGAAATTATACAACATCGCGTGAATGATCTGTTACCCAAACAGCATTTTTGATGAGATTGCCGATTATGTGCACATTTATAATTATTAATTACGGTGAATCCCTGATGGAGTAACGTTATGAAATTATGATGACGTTGTGAAATTATTTCCTCAGTTCAATAGGTACTTTAATTTCCGTTAATTAAATGTTTTTGTTACATTGAATTTAACACGACTTTTTTTGTAGGGTTATATGATAAGTTTTCGGGAACGTATGCATTACCGAGGTTCTATGTCGCGTTGTTATAAGTTTTTATCCCTGCAGCTTCTGTTCAATATTTTAATAACAGTGAGTGCAAAAAGTATGCGCAAAGTTCACTTTTATAATTATATATAAGCTTAATACCACAGGTTTTCTTCTACGCCAAAAGTTGACTGGTATTACGTATTCCCTAGAAGTAAATAAATAAGAAATAAAACGTCGAAAAATGTATTATAAAATTAACAAATTTTATATATCCAAACTGAAAATTTGACGCTCGTATACAAACATTGCTGAGGTGAAGTATTATTTATTCAAAGGCCCCGTAAACTAGTCCTTGAAACCTTCAGACCGCTTAGACATTTAACTTATTCAGCCTTTTACTCGGAGGCTTTTACCTTTTCTCTTACAATAATTTTGCTTTCATCGCTTTTGTTTACAGTGTTCTGGAAAATGTTAAAATTAATTTTGAAAGGAAACACGATGGAAATGTTACTTTTAAATATATTAATTATTTAATTAAGGCATGTGAAGTTCATAAACTCGCACTTGGCTATGTGCGCTTATTGGTATTTATGTAGTTTTAAAAAAATCGCACTTACAATGAAGTTAAAAATTAGTGCTTCTGTTTCAAAAGTAGACTAAAGAGAACAAACATTACGCTGTAAATATTTTGATAATACTCAAAAGGAACATCATACTTGTTGACGCGTCACCATTTTTCTGAGCTTATCTGCTAACGGAGACTTTGTTCGTAAAGATCGTTGTCTCAAATCCAGCTAACAAAGACGTGTCACTGACAGCTTCCCAAAGTCACTCGTATCGCAGGCCATCGTATGGCCTGGAGAATGAATAATGGTCAGGAGATAAATCTGCTCACATGATCCACACCAATAATGTGAGAAGGTGGATCTTTGCGTGGAAACTACTATTGTTTAGTAATCTAAATATGTTAGTTCCTAGGAATTTTGCAACACGAAAGCTTTATCACTCATCTAATACATACTGTTCATGAGAAAGTGCTTCCTTTCTCATGTAAAGGAATGATTGATGAGGTGGTAATATGAAATTTGGCTTATTTAGCTTATCACAATAATGTTATAAAAGTAACCTTTCATTGCGATGAACTACCTACAGAATCCGTGCTCGTTTCCTGACGAAATAAAACCGTCGTTCCACAAACGTATTCACTTTTTTAAAGAAATCTTCTGCGAAGGAAATAGGCATGAGAATAAAATTACAAACTCATTAGCAAAAACACATAAGATGGCCGATAGACGGCAGTATCAGTATCGTTCCGGTAAGTTACCTGCGCATACTCTTCGTCATGGCAATGAGTCCGAACTGACATTAGCATCTTCGCCAAACTATTAGACTGATTCAGTCTGTAGAAGATTTACGAAGATACATTTAATGGATAAATCCTCTTTTTAGGATCTGTCGGAAGATTGCACTTTGCTCAGTCATGAGTATCGATGTCTATGTTACGAAAGCCTTTTAAGAAACTGGGTTTTAATGTTCTTTTAATGGGTTGCATGCTTTCATTCCCTGCAGTAAATTACACTTTTTTACATGTTTGCTCATTATTCGCTTTGCTCTCGTGCTCTGTCCCAGTTTGTTCACTTGGCACAGCGTATGTGCCCCTTGCTCGACACAAAATCAACGGACATCTTTTGTTTGCCATCGTGTCTTGACTGCGACCTCGTATTTGACAGTCCGTGAACGAGATAGAAATTAGGGAAAGCGGTGCGATAGTGCACCATTGTTTGTAATAGTTGAAGGGAAAATTTGTCCGTTAAGTACTATCGTTTGCCTTATTAGTGTCTGTTGTGGTTTTGTATTGATTCCAGTATATCAGAATATGTAGATAGGTTACGCTTGGTTTAATTTTCGAACAGTAGAAATATATTTACACAATAAATAGTAAAGCGACTGCTATACGGTAAAAAGTGCAATGTTTTATTGAACGACAACTGAATAGAATTAAAACAATTTGCTACATCAATATGTACTTAGTTGTTTGAATTCTATAGTTCTTTAATTTTATTTTGACGCCAAAGCATTGTATGTTTGAAATTGTTCCCGATTTTAGAATGCTTACTTATGCTTTGTAACCTAATGCGCATTCTCGGCTGCTATCTCGAGTAGGTGACCTGGCACACCTACTTGCTCATTTGGCACGCACTCTCATTTATGTCTACTTTCATGTTTTGCGATGATTAAATTGTGATTGATTAATTAAACTAAGTACATGCTATTTATATGTATCGTGCGATGAAAGTCATACAATAAGAAGGGTGATAAGAGTTTGTCATCTGTTAATTATGTTAATCTGTACTTCCTGTGTATGATCCTGTTCTTTATTCATTACACTTCATACTTGTTTTATCAGTTTATTGTTGAACTAGTACTTTATTTTGAAAATGTTGAGACAAATTTCGCCAAGAATCTCAAGAGAAATGTAAGTAATTTCATTACGCTGAATTGAATTTAGGGGAAATGAACTTGAATTCTGTCACAGATGGTTTTGTGAGACGCGGCGACATGACAGTTACAATGTAATGAGACGGTTGTTAAGTCCGTATCTTTCAGTTTCAATTAATCAGAGGACTCGTTTCAGTCCTTTTTTTAATAAAATAATTCCATCCCATTAATCCATCTATCTGTCAGGCTTTCACAGGCGCTGTTTCTTCCGATCCTGTTAAATCAGAGTTTTCGCAATGTGCGTTTTTCACACTGCCCATTGGTTCGTTGGATAGAAAGATGACCTATGACCTCGTCTTGCCAATGCGTATATAGTCACTGTCCCAGACTTTTCCATCTTTGCGAATTTTTTCATTGCTGTTGATGTTATTTATTTCATCGAAAGCTCTATTAATTTCTGTTTAGCGTGCTCAATACTATAACTTACTAGATAAAAAAATTATTAACAAAACCTTCCGTGGACCTCTGGTTTCCTGTTGGTCACCTGGACCACTTTGAGAGTCACTGGTCTATTATTTCTTTGGATTTCATTTAAAATTCATCGTAACCAACCTTTTCTGTCACAGAGCAATTCGGTCATTCCTCCCGGTTTTTCTTCTCTGCTGTTTTTTTTCTCCACAGAACATTGCACAATTAGAGAAAGGCCGAAAAAATTGCACAATTGACTTTTTTGGCGCCCACTTAAATTAAATTTCGTTTATTGACTTCGGTAAGTTTCGCGAAGAATACAAAGTGGTTACTGATCCGCATCGGTCACGGTTGGTAATATTAGATGTTACTTAATATTTTGCAAAGACAAAATTATTTATTTGCACAAATATGGGTAAGTATAAAACGAAGTTGTTATAATAATATGTACTTTTGACTTATCCAACCGTTATATTGACATAAACCATTCACGCTAGCTTTTTTCAACATCCGAAATACCTGATACAAATTTCAGACTATAATAGTAATTAATTTTTTGAATATTTTGTCCTTGTTGTAGCGGGAATATGGAGAATAATTTTACTATTTATGTGATACCTATAATCCACAACAAAGATGATTGGCTGAAAATCAGTATTAAATAATGAAAGGCTTGTCTTAATTTTATATTTCGTCCTCTGAAGTGTTCAATTTACTTCAGAGGGCAAAATACTTTCCAAATTGAATCAAACTTCTACAAATTTCAACTCTACAAGTAGTTGGGAGTGGAGTCTGAAATGACAATTAAATGAAGAGGCGAGCTACGCCTGCCAAACAACGATTTTGAAATGCCATTCTCTGCACAAAGGAAGCCTTAAAATTCAATTGGGAGAAATATTTAAACCAAAGAACCTATGTAATATTATTACCTTATGTTATTCGTTACCTAGCTGTTCTTTTCCTTAAGTTTAAATACAACACAACACAGATAGGCAATATAATTGTGTGATTTAGGCGCATTTAGATTTAGAAAGAGTTCTGAGAGGCGCAGAAATTTATAAAAGACCTAACCTAACCTAACCTAACCTAACCTAACCTAACCTAACCTAACCTAACCTAACCTATAAGAAACCTACCACTAAAGCACAATTCTCAAGGAGCATACATACTCGTACTATTTCATTATGATACATACGTACTTGGTTTCACTCACAAGTCGAATAATGAAATACGTAGCAAACTACAAAACCACTACAAAGTCCCGCTACTACACAAACATACTGAAGAAGCGTCTAACCACCATCTTATTTCCTGGAGCGTAGGAAATTGCGGTACAGGGGACGAACGAAGTTTTAATCAGCGTACCTCGTACTCGTATACTTGTGTTGGCCTTGTACTAAGCACTTTGAGATTGTCGGAGCCACGGAGTAGCTACAAAATGGAGTCGCTATATAGCATAGCATACATTTAAGGGTCCCTGATAAGCGTTGCTAGTCGATATGTGGACACACTAGAATTGCGATTATCGTAAACTATAAGAATTCTTACTAGGGGACTTCTGCCCTATTTGAGGTTGGACGTGGATGCCCATGGGTTGCAGTGTCTACTTAACATCAGGTGGCCTGCATGCTCGTTTGCTACTCATAAACTCATAAACCCAATTTTGACATGCCCTTACTGATATAAGTACATAATTATCACTAGAAGAAAAACTGTTGACTAATAAATGAAAAAAGGATTTTATTAAATGAAATCCTTCTGCAAAGAAACAATTATCTCATGGATCTGATTGAAAAGTTTCATTTGAATGTATATTTGAAGTGCGGAAAAAATGTCTACACAACGGATGAAAAGATTGTTTGTCTTTCCGAGAATAGCACTGTGAATGACTGCGATGTTTCACTTCCCATTTTGTTTTATTCAGCGGTATCTGCACTGCAAGTCTTTCAAAGTTTTTTTTTGCTTTGTACCTTTAAACAGTGCCTTTGGTTTAAATTTGCCTGTTCATTTCGGTATTATGAAGCGCGCATAAATCTGCTAGTAGTGCGGATCGCAAGCGATATTACAAGTTAAGCAACCTCGGGTGTGCTCGATACACAGATGGGTGACTAGTGGCGACTTGCATGCGCGCTTTCGTGCTTCGGAGGACACGTTAACCTATCAGTGACCGTCGTTGAATCGTTGGAGGTCCTTTGGATGGTTTATCAATATGCGACATCAGTCGAGTACTAACCCGTAACTCCACCAATCCGCATTTAAACAGTGTGATGGGTAAACAGCCCAAGGGCTTCCGGAGTATGCTCCAGGGCTTCCCGGTTGTGAGAAGACACCCATGCCCAGCAATGAGTTCATAAAAAGACTTTCAGAAACACACTATTATGAAATTGTATAAGTACTTATTTGTACATCTATATTTCACGAATCATTAACTCTGAACTGCTTTGTGTAATTAGGAATGTTAAACAGTGAAAGTTACGTAAATATATGAACGCTTGAAAGTACATAGGTAATTGCTAAGTATAGTCAACGATACATAAGTACATGAGGTCAATTTTTTAACGTACCAACATTACTTACAAACCTATTGTCCGGAAGTAGATTAGTAATTTATTGTATGATCTAGATATAAAATTTTATATTTCACTTAAAATTGTGAAAAGGTAACTTTACAAAAATGTGTATACATAACCAAACAACTGTAAATTCAGTCTTAAAATGCAATCAAAGTAAATTTAAAATTAAAGATGACAAAACGTACATTAAATACGGATCAGATTCAACAGATTTAGCAAACTTCAAATAGAATTCATTGTCAGCAGCTTTGGGATTCTTTACTCCGAACAATCTGAACGGTTCGTTGAATTTAAATTCAATTAATTTAACAAACACAGTTTTACAAACAGTAAGTTTACAGTAGACATAAAGAATATTCTCGTATTTAAACGAACGCACGAATAAACTTTTATACGAAGCATTTCGAAATATATAAACGGTCGGCGAATTGCAGAAGTGTCGAATTGACGTCTGAAAAGTGGTGCAGTTGCACCGACGAAGTTGATAATGAAATTGATGTTCGCAATAAAACAATCTTTATTTAGTTATTATTACTTCAATGATACGTACGAAGTAAACTTAATGGCATTAAGAGTGTTAGGAGTTCGCAATGGGCCGCCTTTTGTGTAAACACTATCTTTTAAAAATAATACAATTGTAATCAGATCGGAACCGGCCTTATACTTTGGTTGTGTTTAATATTTTCCATAATGTCGTTAAAAAATAAAAAGGAAGAATGTTTTATCGCCAAAATTATCACTACATAAAAGAGTTGAAATGTTTTAATATTTCTAGTTTTTATAATTCGATAGTTGTAGCTTCTACGTCTTTAGTTCCAAAGACGTCATCCTTAGGTCCATCTGCATCGGCAATTCTGCTCTTGACCATTGACCGGTTCTGCAATTTACCGGTTGGAATTAGAATTATCAGTTCAAATTTCCCCAGATGTCGCAAATCGCAAATGACAACGAGACACAATGGCGTTGCCTTCCCACATAACACTTTCCATTTCATGTCGAATGTAGGTTAAGATAATTAAAAACGCGTTTAGCGGAAGATGTTGTACTTAAATATGTATCAGCAATAAATGTGAAGCAAAGATGTTTTGATGAAAACAGCTAACAAGCAGTGGAGCCTAATTGCCTTTTTGATTCATGTTATTGTTTGCTTCATCATAACCTTCTCCCACATTGACGCTACTTCAGTCTCCATCCAGTCTCGTACCAGGAGCAATCTGCATTCTATTTTCAAGGGCTTGTTTCTTTTATTCTACTATTTTCCTAAAGATATGTCCTGCAGACGGTCTGACTACAGTTTCATGGACTGTGCTGCGGATTTCATGGCTACTGGATTCTGTAAATACCTACCTCAATTAAGCTTTAATGTAGTACCTATTTATGTTTAACTCACTCTTGTTTAATTATGATTTTTCTATGTAAATGCAAAGAATATTGACTGTGTTTCAGTTACATATTTGAAATATATTTAAGTATTGTTTACTATTGTCACATATCACTCGAAACACATACAATTAATAAGTCTGGTCTCTCTGATCCGTAACCTTTATACACGTTCTATTACTACTTCCGAATGTCACATAACTTCCTTCATATATGTAACTATGTGTATGAGAGTCAACATTGGACCAAAATCAATAAGACCACCATCTCACAGGACGTGACGTATCCGCTTAACTGTTTGCATGCTAATGAACTAAGTGTGAATTAAACCGTTGAACATATTGTATGATACATTTTTTTGCTCAGGTACTTACAAGCCTTCATACATGCCTCGTACGGACGTTAGGTAAGTAAGTTGTGATTAACCAGTAATTAGCTGTGGAAAACCTGCTTCCTTACTACTTTGTAGACGATGTTTGGTATTGCTAATAAAAATCTACATACATATGTTTTATGTAATTCTTCAGCGGTAGATTAATCTGATTACAAACAGCGATTAAGGCTTTATGGTTGACGAAGCAAATCTAACCAATAGCTGAATGATATATCAAATGACCTAAAAGCATTAAATTACCAGTACGGTGCTCGTGTTGAAATATAAGCTATAAAGTGAAAATAATGATTAGTAGAATTTTTTTCGATCAATCGATTTACTTACAAGACTCATGATGCCGTAACATTAGGCATCTAGGCATTGCTGAGTGTCTTCTATTTCATGAAATAATTGCAATTTTTTTCATCTTGATATAAAGACAAATTGAAACAACTGTCGAAGAGGTAACTTGGCTAGGCACCCTCCATCTGTTCCTGCGCTCTCTAAAATCAATTTCAGTAAGAACGGCTAGCCAATAATTTTTGTCAATAGAATTAATCTCTTAAGTTATCTCACCGAAGTGGCCTTGCTTTCGTTCTGGCCCTGTATTGGCATGTTTGTCAAAGTTTACAAACACACTAATGAACAATTGTTATTTTCGTTAACTGCTCTGATTGCTTTATGTACCAAGACGTACGAGTCTTTCACTTTTATGTGCGTTTATTTCCTATTATACCGAAGCGAAAGTTAATTGAAACGATTAATTAGACGTTATTCAGTTCATGTAATGAGAATAAACTTAATGGAGGGAATTTAAAGGTTTTCAGTGTTGCAATCTTATTCGGTAACGATTCATTGCTTCGTGGATTAAATGTGTTTGGTTTATAAACTATGATTTACCATGTTCAAATATTTATTGCACGTTGGTAAGTATATTGTTAAAATTGCCAGTTTTATCCTGAATTAAAGTTAAGTATTTCTTCATCCTCTGTAAGTTTGTTTCTTTACTGTCTTGTCACTTCAGATATACTATACATTATATCTCGCAAATGTGTCAGTGCTAGTAAAGTTTTTAATAATTTTGGTACTCTAACTAGGGTTGCCACCTTTTTTTGAAGGTAAAATAGTATTTTTGCAAGACATTGCATTAAATATAGTACAATTGGGAAGGGGAAAAAACAGTACAAATGTGTACTATTTACTATTATACATTACATTCATTATGGACGACGTGAATGCGTTTCATTCTGAAGTTCCCAATTCTGCGTTGCGGTACAATTATTTAAAAAAGCTCAACAACTGAATTACCGATAAAAATATAGTATTATTCGTACTATATTATTTTTCTATAACATATAGCATAATTGACTGAAATATAGCACGATACTATACAATATAGTACGGGTGGCAACCCTAACTCTAACCTAGTTTAATGAAGTTTCCTTGTAAAAGGACTTCCATTTAATGTGTCCTTATAATTTGGTGCCAACATTGCCGACAAACTAGAGACACACTGAACCTTACAGTTCCTGTTACCGACATCCGATAGTCAAGCCAAGCAATGCTATTCATTTATGCAAACACATTCTTGTCTTGCCTACGAGTTCCGCTACCTTCGCACGTGGTTTGTTGTTTTATGGATTCTTGGAACAATGTTGCGGAGCCTTTTGGTTTTGGGAGAGTTCTCCTACATACTAATGTAGTATGAAAAAGAATATAGAAGTACTGTGCCCTATATATGGGAAATATACGTCACTGATTAACTACTATTATTTTGCTATCATACTAATAGTATAAATGCGAAAGTTTGTAAGTATGGATGGATGGATGTTTGTTACTCTTTCACGTAAAAACTACTGAATGCATTTTAATGAAACTTTACTATAATATAGCT
>DWQK01004245.1:0-10638 GCA_018231225.1 Noctuana stator
AGTACCGGCCGCGCCCGACGTTGCTTAACAATGTGATCGCTTGCGATTCACACTGCCAGCGGGGCTATGCGCGCTTGCTGTCTTTAATCTCTTTAAAATCTGTTTATAAATTTATTTCTTTTACAACTGTTCTGTTTAAATCATACTTCAATAATTAAGCTGGATATTCGCGATAAAAATAAAAGTTTGTTCCATGTTTGTACATAAGTACCTACCTACATATTGTAAATAGTTAGATACCTATAGGTAGGTAGATAAAAAATAATATTTATCTAAAATCATAGGTATGATGCATTGTTTAAAATATTATCAGGCATTATTTGAACCAAGAGTTCAATGCCTAATCATTTGTTTTCTCCAATTATTCTTCATTACAGATAAAAACTATATTTTTAACGAAAGCCCAGGCAGATTGCGAAATGTCTCTCTCGAATATACATTATCTGCGGGTTATCAAACTTGTTATTTCCCTATTACTTTTAAAAGAGCATTGTGAGGTTATCATTATTTCTATATCAACTGTATTTTGTGTTGCATTGTTTGTTATATTGTTCAAAACAATAGCGCTTTATGTAACAGTTATCATTTATTATGAACAAAACGTACTATTTTTGTTTTTGTGTTTCAACCAAGTTGTATGTTAATCTACACGTGGAATTCTTATCGTCATTTATTACTGAATAATATTTTTTAAGATAGTTACATGATACGTGGTGCTATTATTGTATCCAACTTCAAAACGGATACGGAGATGAGAATTTGTTTTGTGTGGTTTAAGTACCTAATTTAGATAAAATTGTATGGAATGCTTAGGCCATTTTTAATTTTTAACATGGGAGTGACATCTAGTTATATGGGATTTTTGCACACTAAAACTCCCTGGTGGCTCTCTGTGGTGGCAAAGGTTGCCTGCTTTAACACAGTCTGAGGACTCAGAGCTAAGATATCTGACGTGTCATTACGAATCTAGAATAATCTTCATAATACTTACCTATTTGCAGTTTCTAAGTGCGCATCGCCACGTGTTTCTGATAAATACATTGTTTAATTTGTTGACCACTCGTTCTAAATACAAAAAGTCAGGTAACATGGTCCGTATTACAAAGGATAAAAGTTGAATTTTGCTTAAATTTAACAGCATTGTGAATTGCAGTAATTGTGTAATGTCACCGGTCTGCGCATACGCAACTTTGTCGTTTGCTTTGTTTTCTTGCTTTGATGTGCCAACGACTGGAGCTATTTGTATAGCTATAATTCTAGTGACCCTATATTAAAAATATCAATTTACTGGCAAATGCAACGAGAACATTCCTAACTAATCCTATCTTTCTAAAAAAAAGACTTAGGTTTTACTCGAAAATTATGTCAAAACATAACATAGTAACAAACTCGTATTTGAAGGATTCTTAGGCTGAATTTGACTTCAAATGTTGACATTTAGGAACTTCTTGACGAGTACATACTGTTTTATAAAAGCGCGTCCACTAAGTAAATATTTTTATTCATTTAATATTAAATCCGTTACACATTAAAAAAATCAATTTAAATAACGTAGGCGTTTTAACCGACCTCAATTAAAATTCACAGCAATTTGTCAATCTAAATTAGTCAAGCAACAAAGAATTGGATGCAGTTTTTCCTTACAAACCCACAATTTCCACGAAAGCCAACGGTAAAGCTTAAAACAATATTTATGTCACTTCTAAAAAAGCCGCTAAAAGATTTGCGGGGCGATAAAAAAAACTAAAATGTCCTGTCAACAGTAAATCACTCGTTAATAAGACATCACAATATGAAATAATATTCCTTCTTCAATTTGGCACTGCGTTTGCGCACGCTTGGTATGCGATGATTTGTTATATATTTCAATGCATCCTAATTGTTTTCTTTGAAGTCTATTTTTGAAAATACTTACTGGCTTGTAACTGGGAACAATGGAAAACCGGGTAGGTATACAATTTTGATAATATATTGTTAGACGAATTATTATTATTAGGTACTTTATGTATAGTAAGTAGAGTAATAAATATTTTGTGCGAACTTTTCTATCATAATACCGCATAAAAAGTTAAGTATTGGATAGCACAGCCTTTAGGTATTAAAATGGAAGCTGTTCTTTGGATTTTATAATAGGTTAATAAAACAATTCAATGAGCTTAAAAGTACTTGATCCATATCATAGGAAATATGCATACCTATTAGGTAGGTATAAAAATGCCACAAAATGTACGAAATATACGAGTATGTAGCTACCCTATGGGTCGTAGGAGTACGCACTTAATTTCTTCTAAACGTGAGAAATGAAATTAGATATTACTCGATTTTTATATAACAAACAGTAATCAAGAAGGCAATAAATTACTCTTTCACCACGCCATCCTCATCATCATCAACCAACATCACAATAAAGGCGCCCACACGAATTTCTGTTTGCGCAACAAAGTAAATTCCACTCTTATATCCCGCGAAAAGAAACCTGTCACATATCTGTAATGAACATTAAAGAGCCGGAAAATAGAAAAATTGATAGAAATATCATTATAAGAGGTCACAATGGACCCTCTAGCTTTGATGTGACAAGAACTAATCAATGTATTGCAAAGAACACCGTTCTTTTGATGTCGAAAACGGCCAAGTGTGTGATCCAACAAATATCATAATGCTCTCTCTATATTAAATGAGCTGGCTGATGGATATACCCAATGAAATCGTGCTACGAGAGAAGAAGTATAGTTCTTATTGTTACTTTATTTATTGATAATTTTAAGTTTGTCATATTGTTTTGTGGCTCTTCTATACTACGAGTAATATTATAAAGAGGAAAGATTTGATTGTTTGTTTGTTTGTATTGAATTGGCTCCGAAAGTACTGAACCGATTTGAAAAATAGTTTTTCTATATGATAGCTACATTAATGAGGAAGGTTATAGGCTATCAAGAATTACGCTATTTCTCTTAACGCGAGTGAAACCGCGTGACACAGCTAGTTATACAATAAAGAGATTTAAATACTCGTACCTACTCGTCTTCTTCAAAAATCAGTAGATGACGTTTTAAAAATGTTATTATTAACGATAGTTACAGAAATACATCTACATCAAAAAAATGGAACGGAATATGAATTTGAACAGGAAAGAAGAATCGAGTGTCGTCACGTAATGACATTCAAACACACATCCCATTAATACACTAGGGAAACTTGATCAAGAATAATACGCTAACAGTACGTCGCGCGAATCGATTCCAATTCGAATCCATCGGGTTGTATCGATGTATCGAGACGCATTACCGCGGAGCCCTCTTGTTTGTCGAATCGATTATTCCGCTTCATCTCTCTTTTATTGGGTTCAAACAAGGCAGTAGAGAACCCTTGGAGGGACGCAATGTTATATTGTATCCGCTAATTAAGGGGAGCGTAGTACAATATTGGTTTATTCATCTGCACGATAAGAAAATATTACACCTATGAGCGATAAAGTAATTCATTAATAGCAAAGTGAGCATTATATTATATCTCTACATTTCACCCGTAACAGTAATGTCTACAAAACATTTTTAAGTTTGCGAAATTTTTCGCAATGTTTTTGAAACCATCATATTGCTTAAACACTTTAACGTACCCATAATGATTTAACCTTTTGAAATTTCCAAAACGTATTCGCATATCGTGAGTACGCATCGACGTATTCACAACGGAGAAAGCAAAATGATGTCAAAATTACCAGTAAACAAAACACGACCTCTGACGCGTGCGTGGGAATGCACATTGTGGCAAACCTGATTGAGTTGTGGCTGAATTAGACCCAAAATACTCCTTGCTAGAACCTTATTGTTCTGAACACAATAGCTCTGTAATATGGAGGTGACAGATTATTTATGAGTTTGCAGAATTAGACGTCACGAATACATTATAGCGCCTGAATAGTGCCTCGCGTGAATAGATCTAGTAGCATTATTCAAAATATTCACTTTTAGAGCTTAACCAACTCGCAATAACTATACCTTGTTGAAATTTACCAAGCTTCATTGAAATGTCAAGACCTACGATCGACCGTACTCAGTCAAGCAACTAATTGATACAAATTTACTGTAACAAGTTTTGCGAAAGACCACGATCAAAGTCTTCGCTATCTAAATGAAGATAAAGAGACAAGTCATCCAGAAATTACAGAATAACACGCTCGTGAGAACATGGTAATTTAAACACAATAAATCCTATCTCCACAAACACATCAGCGGTATTGTACGACCTCAAACAAGCGTTACACAAGCCAATTACCGCAGTTAACGCCGCAATACTGAGCACCACAAAAACATTAAGAGATTAAGCCGAAAATCTTAGGCTAAAACGAGATGTTAAACGAAATGTTTTAGCGCATTACGTGGCTTGACAAATAACCGCAAATTGTGATTGTGATTCCTTGAAAGGGTTAATAATGGCTTGATGGCGTGGGATTGTGCGGAGACTGGATGTAATTCAGTTAGAAAGCCCGACTCTTGCACGTAGATTGAGGTATTGTGAGCGAGTTTGGTAAACAAGCACTTCAATTCGGAGCGAGAGATTAATAGTTTTAGATTCGATCAATATCACGTCTATCGCAAATTGTCAAACGAAATGTTTGCTTATTTATTTGAATGTTCGACAAGTTAGGACCAAGTCGTGGTTTTTCTTGGGTAGCTGATTTACATGATAGTCGTAGATTGTAGGCTCCTGTAGGCAGGTCTTAAAACTTAACATGTTTTTTTTCTGAGGCATTGTTTTTCTTAAGTTATTTAAGTAAAGTCCCGTTCCATATTCCTCAAAATATTTTTTCATAAGTCTAGCTAACTTTCGTTTGTATTTTTGTATGTTAGAAAAACATTTTCTTGAGGGTCAGCCAAAGGATTAACGTTAAAGATTTCCACAACATCTCCTTTTATGCCCCAAATGATATTTTATAGGACAAACATGGGGCAGACCGCGGCCCCTGCAAAAATAATATGTGTCTGACATATAAATTATTCACAAAGGTGTAGTGGCTTTGCCGAGGCGACCTTATGAATTATATATACAACATTCGATATTATTCGATGTGAGTTTCGGCGTTTTCCTATGGAAATTGACGTGTCCACACAATTTCGAGTTAAACATGAATTATTTTACATAGCTCTCATTTCGGCTTTGATGAATGTGTTTATTTTAGGATATTTGTTTTGTTTTCATTCATAATAGCTTTTGGGTGTGGACTAACATTGGGTTGTCTGTAAATCAATTATACTTGGCTTTATCATATTTCTTCTCCCAACTGTACATGATTTGGATATGTGTTTTTCTGTTTAGGATTATTCAACTTTTATGCTATTAGTAAACTTATATATTTATGGCACGATGTCAACAGTTCTGTCGCGCCATCGGTTCTTGTAACAATAAGTGACCGCGCCTTTGGGGTCTTCCCGACCATTCCTGTTACATCTTAGAAATGTGTTTCTTGAAGCTTCGAAAGATTGGATGCGACATTTCGGTCTTCCATTTCGAAATTCCGATGTGACTCGTGATTCTGTTATATAAATATAAATTAATGTTCATTTTCAAGTGTTGGTTAGTTGGTATGTAATCATCTATGTAGGAAATCAAAGATTTCGCTACATCAAAATCATATAGGAATAACAATAAAAATAAATCAAACATGTTTAAAGGAATATAAAACTTGTTAACCCGTAGAAACACTTATTAAGTACATAATAAAGATTAAATCCTTTAATCACTACACAAATAAATGTTCATTAATAAAATGTTGTATCTGTTTAAGCACACTAGATTTTCTAGCTTCGTGTTTCGATGGATCTTGCCCCGAAATACCCCCGAGATTTGACAATAATTCCCGATAGCGCCATTCTACCGCCCTCAATGAATACTGAATTGAGCATCCTTGCAACTCCTATTCCAATTTAGACTATTGCCCAGACGACGTTGAATGCAATTCTCAAAGCTTTGTTTGTGCTACACTTAGTAATTGATAAAGGATTCCCAATATTGTCCAAACATATTTGAAGCAAAAACAACCTTTATCAACAACATGCAATGAAATCAAAGCCCAAAGACGAATAATAAAATTGTACAGTGTACTTTATTCATTGACCTTCCAAAATTAACAGAGATAACACTACAAAGGGCCGATTTGAAAGGGCACCTTTCAATGATTCGCCACTCTTTAATCTTCAATCGAAACAAAACTTGGGATCGTAACAGGATTGTCTGCCGCTCATTTACTTAGCAAATTATTCTTTGTCGAACGGAAGAGAAGGCTTTGAATCCATTAATTCTCTGATGGGGTCACAAAGAGGTGGTGCAAATTAAAATAATGTATTCTACGACTTCAATGGGATCCCTCCGTCCGGTGCCGCTGTTATTACAAGAATAATGTATTTAAATCAAAGTCCGCTTTCAGATGAAGATGTCTCGTTTTGTAAGCCAAATAAGTGATCACGTACGTTGGCATTAGGATGTGTTTTATGTGCAAATTATAGGCTACCATTTTTAAGCGTGCTCGAGTTTCAGCGTCTGGCGACGTGAACAATTTCGCTTCGTTAGAAAAGTTTTAATATGATTTGTCTATTGTAGGTCCGCATCGTAATTTGTCCCTCACACACGGTGACTGTAGCTTTACGGTATACATTGCGGTTGAGCATAATGATACATGGATTCTCTTTATTAATTGCAAATCCTGACAAACAGCCGTATGTACAAACAGCAAATTAATCCTCACTATCAAAAGGGTTTGGGAAACCCTCTGTTACCAGACAATTCAGACTATGATCACCCCATCGCCGAATATTTTAGAACAAACATTTCGATGTATTTATTCTGGTGTTTATACTGAAGCGTAATATGTCGTGTTCCACTTTGATGTCGTGAAATCGCTTCTGTTCTTTGTCAGCGGCTCAAGGATTTATATTTATATAGATCGTCATTTAATTCTGTGTTTTAGTGTCTTCTATTTTGGTATTAGTTTCCTTTGTAATTTGATAGAGGGTTACTGCCTTCCCGTCCTGATTGAGACCGTATGGAATTATTGCATATGGTTGGTTGGAGTCTGTTTGGCAGTATGAATGGTTCATTATACGTAGGGATACTTTGAGCGGGGCGCAGATAATATTTGCGATATACACCATTGTTTATGATTTGGACAATTGTTTGTGTTGCTCTGTCAAAGGATGTGCACTTGTTTGTTTTATGAGTTGACAGAGGGGGCCGGGGTGGAGGGTGCAAATATAAACAGGGACATATTTTGTTTGTATGAGGATATATTAGTGTATATTAGCGAGAAGTAATTAAAAAACAAGGAACGGCAATTTAATAATCTGATGAATTTAAAATGAAGTTACTTGTTAATCATTCTCAAAAGCGTTGTAATAGACTGAATGCTGAACATTATGAAGTAATTCTGTATTTTATTTTAATGAATGAGTAAATTATTACAGCGCTGAACAAAATAGGACAAACTGAATCGCGGGAGCGCTGTATAAAGCTTTTCGAGTTTAAAAAAGGCATTTAGAAATTTCTGAACAAAAATCAGGCTTTCAGTTTCGAAGTTGTGCTTACATTTAGTTACCTTGACTTACATTAAGTTTTATAATATTACATTTGCTCAGGATGGAGGTAAATGAACAAGTGCTGCTCGGAACAAAATTCCTCAATCGAAAGCCTTCCTTTGCGGGCAACTGTGCGGAAATGTAGAGGCATCTTGACTCGAATACAAGTACTTACTAGTATTTTCATGCTCAACTATGAACCAGCCATTTTATTTCCACTGTTTCGTTTCAAAGAGTTTCGTGTAAGCTCACCGTTTGTTTCATAATGGTAATAAAATAATTTTAAATTGAAATTCATTTAAATTTGTAAGTTGGATTTTAATTACGATTTCATTCATAAGCATGTCGCTTACGCTACTGTTATCATTAAATTAATTAGAGTTTTTGTTGTTAATTGCTCTACCGTTTTAATTATACATTTTATTTGTGTATACAATTTGTTCTTTAGTTTCTTTTTTTTTAGAGAAAAAACATTCCAAAAATTTTTCAACGATGCGAAATTTTGTCCATTCATATTATTAGGTAGACAATTAAGGGTTTACATACATAAATAGGTACAACTAAGACGGCGATTATATTGAACAAGAGAAGCTGATGAGTTCGCTATTGTATCCACGTCCTTAGGTCAGTGATAGTGTTGCATCCTCCGAGATTTAATTTTTAATTTTTTGTATGTGGATCTATTAAGATAGGTAGACACAATGTATAAAACTGTATTTCATTAAGAAACAAAAGAATTTAAATAGATAGATATACCTAATTAGTTTACCTACTCCGTTAGAAAACGAGATTAGGTACCTTCTTACCTATACTGTAACACAAATAAACTGCTATTTAAATGTAAATAAATGACATAGATGTATATGTATGCACTCTTATTAGAATTGTACATATACCTAGCCAGAACCTAGTTTTAAAATAAGTAGATAATATATAGATACATAAAAAAGGCTAATTTCAATAAGAAAAAATTTAATTACCTACTCTGTAGGTGGGTTCGTTAAAAAAATCGCCTAACGTGCCTAAATTAAGTTAAAAATCGAAAAATGTTTCTGGTACTCTGGCAACACTAGCAAGCGCGAATGAATTGCGCAAAACGAACTAAGGATGCGCCTAATGCAGACTACTGTTCGACTAAATCTCTCCTCGGCTAAGTGCTTGTGCAACCCTATAATTTGTTTTCGGAACTGCATCCGGATAAGAAAAATGTGGAGAGATGTTTTGGAGATACGAAATTATTTCGAGGGTGATTATTACGTAGTATCTATAGAGTAGGTAGGTACTTATTTTTATGGGCAATGTAGCCTAGTGGTTTAATTTCTGTCTACTATTGTACCGGTGCGGGTTCGATTATTGCATGAACGACATTTCGATGTTATAATTATGCGTGTTATAATTAAATTATCACTTTCGTTATGGTACTGGAAAACATGAATTAAAAATTACAACCTAGAGTTCTTCTTCTAAGGTTTATAAAAGGCTTTCTATTATCGTTTATGAGTAGCAACCGAGCCTGCAAAACCACCAGAACATCATACGTGGAGGCTGCAGCTCATAAGGACTTAGATGCTCGCTTCAAATATAGCGTGTCCTCATGACCACCTCAACAGTCATTACGACTTGTGAGGGCTTATCGGCCTAAGCTGCATTTGTCCCTTTCTTTGCTTTAAAAATTAGAGGCGCTTGAAGCGAGACGGCAATATTTAATTCTAACACCTATTCATCAAAAGTCTCCTAAACTGCGTTTATTGATAACGTGAGATAGTCTGAATACCTCTCCATGTAGGTACCTAAGATAGCTCAGGACCTCAATATCCCTACCTATAGGTACTATTACTTATCTAAGTCAGACTGATACTGAATTTCAGTAATAAGGCCAGTACAAAAGTCTTTCACGGTGATTGGCACATTGTTCGCGCCGCATTAACTGTATTGTTTGCGAAATAATCATAACGACGGCTTATTACCCTCTAGGGCGGGCGGGGCTGCACGACGCTTGGAAAGTATGGAATGGGCTTACGCAGTTTAATTAAAAAACTTCGGAACCAAATTTTTGTTTTTCTTTATTTTTTTATATTTTAAGTAAATGCAGGTGCCTTTATAATTATTATCTATATATTAATATAAATGCTGCAAGACATATAGGTTTATTAACCGGGATTAGATTTCAAAAATGTATGGACTCTATTCATCGACTTGCAGCGTCCTTGGCGAATATGTCGAAAACTAAAAGTAAATCGTATTCATTGCGTGTTCTTATTCAAATGCAACTCACAGAACGATATTGGCATTGTATGGCATGATAGTAAACTCGATTACGTTTATATAATCTCTCAACACTCGTACTTAACGCCCTGAATACTCTGTTTTCTATACGGTGTAGCCGTCTGCCCACTTGGCTCGCTTTGTCGCTTTCCCGATGGGTAATTTTCCCTATTGTCAGTAGCAAGAAAATCTTTCGTCCATTGATCTTAGCTTTACTGGATGTGACTTAGATTATGGAGTTTTATTATATGTTTTTCCTTTAAGTTATGAAATATTTTGGTTGTGAATTAATTGCGTAATGTGTATGTCATTTATCGTGTTGTTTTATAAATGTTACCAAATAATTTAATTGCATACGCAATGTTTTAATTTATATGCAGATACGTATAAAATAATTTTTATTATTATTTTTTGAGTCTATTGTCCAACAAATTCAATTTACAGTCTCCTTTGCCTACTCGTATGTAAACTGCATTTTAAATGTAAGTATTATCTGGAAACACAGTACTAATGCAGGCAGATTTATGCGTAAAAGAAGGCCCTGACTACTATCTGTAGGTACTTCAAATTTCAAAATACGAAAATTATTATTATAAAAGTGATGTTTAGTCTATACTAATATATACCGCTGAAGAGTTTGTTTGTTAGTTTGTATGAACGCGCTAATCTCTGGAACTACAAGTCGGATTTGAAAAATTCTTTTTGTGTCTGATACCTATATTAATGAGGAAGGTATAGGCTATCAAGCGTTACGTGACAATTCTTAACGCGGGTGAAACCGCGTGGCACAGCTAGTTTTTTA
>DWQK01004246.1:0-10637 GCA_018231225.1 Noctuana stator
TAAGATTATTTTATTAGGTACTTTCTTTTCATTATGTTTTATGCCCATGCCATATGTTGGTAGGTATGCCATTACATATGTTGGTAGGTATATTATGGTGCTTTATGCTAAGTGCCATGCTGAGAGCATAGGCAGTTTAAATATCTATGGCTGATGGCTTGAAGTATATAATAAGTATTTATATGTTACCTAGATTAAACAAATTTTGCCCTAGTGGGAAAAAATAAAAAATTGGTATTGTAATAATTATTGTATTAAAGAACAATTCAACTCACTTGTTTTTTTTTTACACATTTTTCGTTTAATTTTTATCTAAAACTAGCTGTGCCACGCGGTTTTACCCGCATTAAAAATAGTAACGTAATGCTTGATAGCCTATAACCTTCCTCATGAATGTAGCTATCATATACAAGAATTTTTCAAATCAGTTCAGTAGTTCCTGAGATTAGCGCGTTCAAACAAACGAACTCTTTATATTATAAGTATAGATTTTATTGCTAAAATGATGGATATAAGTAGGTAATTAAATTAGGTTACCCCCTATTTGCGTTTATAATTAGATTAGCTGATTAGTTTACTCAAATTCTTAGACAAATAAAAGGTCACAATCACAACTTGGTAGGTAGATAGGCATTTGACGGGAAAAAAAACCATCATCCTTCCCTATCTAAAATCATGCTTGTAATGCTTGTAATTTTATTTCTTAGGTACTCATTCATTCATTTTAAACGAATTGAAGGCACGACTTGTAGGTATATTATGTTCTCCGATTGTCATATTTAAGCATATGACTGTTGATTGATTGCTGTGCAACACGGCAACACTGTTCCCAATTCCTTGCCCGGCAGTGTTGCCAGATGAAATGTGAATGTAAAGTTAATACTTTTTGTACCTAACTACTGAACATGGACAGTAATCAAAACATTTGTGACAGTAATTTCATGTAATAGTTAGAAAACATACTCCAAAACTAAAAACCTGTAATAAACTGCAATAACATACTGATATAAAATATTTACACGTAGGTAATACGTAATCCAGCTCATTATAAATTATTGGTCATTGGCAAACGTTTAAATGCAGTATATAAAAAGTACTCTATGGTTCAATTGTTTCGATTTGAGTAGCTTACTAATTACCACATCTATGAACGGAAATAAATGTAAATAAAATTGAAGTGAAGATACAACCACGGTTTAGTAGGTAGGTATGCGTTGTTGTCATTAATCATAAACCTACTCACTCATGTCATACTCTCATTCAATTCACTAGTCCAATTCGGATTTTATATAGGTACCTAGGTATTCTAGGTCTAGGTAGATACCATCTATCTGCTGATCTCTTCTAATATATAAAATTCTCACACTTAACATACAGGATTCTTATGAAATTTTGTGTGTACCTTTATTCAGTAGGTCTGTCAATAATTCATAAACTATTTTTTATACCCCAACATAATAAGGGCGGTCCACCCCAAATTTTTTTTGGACACTTTTAAGATATGACATGAAAATATATTTATAATATGCTTATAATAATTATAACCTTTTTAAATGTCTACCTATGTTATAACCCTAAATTTCCACTCTTCAACACCAAGCCCATTTTTTAATCGCGATATTTATTTTACAGACCTCTCTGCTCAGACTTTTCTACCTTAGTATAGGTAAATTATATACCTACTTAGATAGGTACTGTTGGTTTTCTATAATTTTCTTCTTTGAAGCTCAAAAACACATTGCATCCATTATTGAAAACAAAATAGGTCACAGGTGTCACAACCCATCTTACCTACTCACCTTCCTCATCTGTCTCAAATGCTTCTAATGTAAAATTTTTCATTGAAGAAAAATGGACGCGGGCTATTTAAACGCTAATGAGCATGAACCACAGGACTCAACCCTTTCTGAATTTAATAAATGGTGAATACATACCTACTTATATTTTTTATTTATAGGTGAACCTACACCGTCCATTTCAATCATACAAAATATTATTTATCTTGTATCTAGTATTTTTGTTACTTATACTTTTTACACTTTAATTTTATTTTAAACGAACAATAATTGTAAGTATATGCAAACAAATTATAGGTTTATGTAGGTATACCTATATTTTTCAAAATTGAATAAGCAGTAGGTACTTAAAATTAATAGGTATTACCTTTTAGCGTACCTAATGTAAAACACTAGGTAGGTACCTACATATTTACTAATTTCACTTACATACGCTAACATTCCGTTAAAATGGTTAAAAAGACATATACGTACTACTTAAATGTAACTTTATAATTAAATTATAGGTATATTATACCTATATATACATTTATATAATATAGGGTGGCGAAGTCTAATAAGTAGATAGGTATGTACCTACCTAGAAGTAAAACAGTTTTAGACGTTACTTAACATTATGACATCAGTCGACGACGTCAATAACATAAAAAGATAAGGGAGTCAAATGTTTCATAATGTTGGCTCCTTACCCAAGTTTCTTTGTTTACATATAGATAGCGTAGGGAGAATATAGCTAAATGATTTTTACTTTGTTCTGTAACTCAGTTTGAACCATTTGTGTTTTGTAGATACTACGGAAGTTAATTCTCATTTAACATTAAACAAACATAGGTATAACATGTTCGATCATAACGTGTCTTATAAGTTGCTTATTGGTCTATTACTTATTTTAAGTGTCGTTTGCAAAAATTAGTAAGTACCTATCTACAACTTTCTTTACAAAGATTTTTTTTACATAGGTAGGTAATGTGTATATATATATCTTCAATAGGTACATACTTAAAGATCTATGTACCTACTATTAAACGAAGCTATAATTTTACAAACTATTAATAACTACTAAAACTATTTTAGAATTTAGCAAACCTATAACGTGTCTATAAGCTTATTACTGTATCAGGTAGGTAGTGATAGATAGGTAATAGGTACAATTGGAAAATTTAAAATATGTTTTTATACCTAAGTAGGTTAATGACCTGACGAACAGAACTATGTGGTGTAGTGGTTACCAAGTCGAATTCGCCATTCCGAGTGTCCCGGGTTCGTACGAGGCAGAAGTTTAAATAATGAATTAAGATATCTATTCCCCCGGTCTTGACGTTGGTGCGATTGTCTTTCGAGTTTCCATGGCACCGAATACAGGCATGATTTTCAGAACACTGCAATATTCAAATAGATAAGTAGCACAGCAGAGTAGGTACATTTATGTTAGTATATTAGCACTCCAGACAAGATATTTAGATTAGTAGGAACCTAAATAAATAAAAATAATACCTACCTATGACCACGTATATATTGTACCTACTAAAGCTCGAGTAGGTAATTAATATTTATTATTTTTATTTTATTTCGTCACATTATTGTCAATTTAGGAAACACTAATGCAAATTTTATTTCTACAGCAGTGTATCAAATACAGATGGCCGGTACATATTTGACTTTACAAAAACTGATGATGTTCAAGATTGGCAAGAACAATCCGACACAGTACGTAGTGTCGGAATGTCCAAAGCGACAATCGTGTTACATCAAAATACAGAATACAGAAGAGCTATACTCTTCGTTCTCTTAAATCCTCAATTAAATGGCGCTGGGTTTGCTGGTATACGTGCAATAAGATTGTATGACCTAACGGGTTATACAAGTCTACAAATACGTTGTAGAGGGCAGGGGCAGTTTAATGGATTTAAAGTAGTTTTAAGGCATAAAGGACTGAACGATGAGCCAAACTACTCATTTGAACAGTTTTTCCAGGTGAATATTTAAGTTATTGGTTTTACGTAGATCTGATATATTAATTATTATATTCAATGTTTTTTTAAAGATAGGTCAGGCCATCATTAATAACTGATGTCTCTTTTCAGGCGCCCAAGGATGAATTCGCCCATCGGACTTTGCCATTTTCCGAATTTAAGGCATACTATAGAGGAAAACGGTACAATAACGAGACTTTAGATATATCTCAGATTACTAGTATAGGTATTCAGATGTATGGTGGTGTTTATCAGCCAATAAAACAAAAAGGTCCTGCAACTTTAGAAATAGATTGGATAAAAGCGATCTAGTAGGTACATTTAACATTGCCTATTCGTTTTATAGCTTAAAAGTAAAATATAATTAAAAATAGAAATAAATTTTGAGCAGTAAAAACTGTTTTATTTATATGACTATGTGCTATTTAAATTAGACTAATCGACATTGCACCTATTCGCAAAATGACTTGCTTCTAAAGAAAGATCAGTTTCGCTGATTGGACTTATAATCAATTGTTTTTTTCTATAGTTTGTTTTTTTATCGACTGTAGTAGATTTAATAGTTTTCATGAACAGGATAAGTAGGTACGACACAACACAATAAAAAACGCACGCTGCTCAAGGAGAATCGATCCCGCTTTAGTTGTAACCGCAGCAGGCAGTCTATACTCAAATCCTGGTTTTATTTGGCCACATGTTAACTTTTTTGGCTAATTCAATTAGTATAACTAGATTGATATCTGTACGAAAATTGGTTTTACTAGTAAATTGTATTATGATGATATTATGTTAAAATGTGGTATACCAGCAGAAAAAGTACAAAAAAAATATTCAAATTTTATCATTAATTTTATTGCCTTAAGAAAATCACTAGATATTCTAGATTGAACAATTCACCCAAATATTCTCACTGTAATTGCTTAACGTTGTCAGTAAATGCATATGATCATTTTCATCTTTGTCGTGTTGGTAGTAATAATGTCAGTGCTGTCATTGCATCAGGGAATAAAGAATGGTAGTTGACAAGTGGTACATATGCTGCAGTGATTACTCGTCCAGCAAACCATCGTCCATGTAATGAATTGACAGACGCTACGGCTGTCGCAATTGTTGGACATTTACAATATACATTTCCTTGTGGTGAAGCTTTATCCACATATACATGTAAAACACCACCATGTTTATTGCACTCACTTATAACATCATCTCTAATTTCAATATCCCAGCTTGGATTAGTTTCTCTGAAAGAAGTAAATAATTTAATTCACATTTAAGATGACATAAAACTGAATAAAAGCATTTTATCACTATTAGCATAATACTTACGTGGCTGGATCAAACATATTATTCAACATAAAGCATTGTGTTGCTATAGGTGGTGCAACTTGTGGCTGAGGAGTGATCAATGTTGAGCCAGAACCCATTAGAACTGAAGCTGCAGCTGGTGGAATCTGAAAATTAGATAATTATAGATAAAAAAATATGTAAAACAAAAAAAGTCTGTCATGAACAATGATGGGTAATAAACCCAAAGCTTGTCAAATTAAAACAATTATAACATTTTCGAATATCTTCTAATGTACTGACTTGTAAGCCGGTGCCCTCAGCAAGTTTAAACATAAGCTGTAGTCGCCCTGTTGCTCCCAAATCAACTCCAGCCCTATCCAACTCATCTGCATCAAAGCGAGTACTGGTGCCACCATCTGTGCGTTCTGTTACATTGCCCACTTTCATTGGTCTTCCAGCTAATTCAAATCCATTTAATTGCTCCATGGCTTTTTTTGCATCAGCTGCATGGTGGAACTGTAAAAAAATTAGTTGAACTAAGTACACTTTTGCACTATTTCATTGCATTTCATTAGAACAAAATACATGTTTTATACAATAAACTTCTTACCGTAAGAAAACCATATCCTTTACTTTTTCCTGATTCAGGATCAGTCATTAGCTGAATATGATCAATTTTTCCAAAAGGTTCAAATATTCCTCGTAGCATATCCTCAGTTATATTAAAATGCAGTGACCCAACATACAGCCTTGTGGGTCCATTGCTGGTCTTTGGTGCAAGGTTTGGTAAGGTGTTACCAACTCTATTTTTTTCTGCTTGTGTGTGCTGAACTATAATGGGGATACCAAGCAGCTTTTGTCCAGTCAACCCCAAAGCCTGTATAGTAAAACAAATTTGGAGATTATTTTTTATGTAAAAGTGACATTTGAAAAAATAATTTATTGTTTTTAAAAATTATAATCACCAGTGGCACTGATTCAGCATCTTTAAATTCAATGTAAGCTATTCCTTTAAATCGCCTTGTTTTATTACAAGTTATGAGCCTTACATCTCTAACTTTACCAACTGATGAGAAAAATTCTTCTAAATCCTTAGCTCTAATTCTTTGTGATAACTGCATGCAGAATACAGTACGCAAGTCTCTTTCTTCTGGTGGCAATTCTTCTAGTTTTGGCTCAGCCCCATGTGATTTAGATCTATATTCTTGTCTAGCTTCCTTTTCCTTACTTTTTTCTCTCTTGTGGGAGGAGTGCCTGTCGCGGCTTTGTTCTCTATCTTTGCTAAGATCTCTATCTTTATCTCGGCTGCGTCGCTTTTCCCTATCTCTTTCACGTTCCTTGTCACGGTCTTTATCTCGATGGTTTCGCTCCTTTTCTCTATCTCTGCGATCTCGCTCCTTGTCGCGGTCCCTATCTCTTTTATCATCTCTATCCTTAGAGCGATGAGAATCCCTTTCACGTGATCTTCTTTTGTCCTTTGAGCGGCTTCTTCTGCAAAATTATGACAGTAAATTAATTACAAAAAAAACTACTGATGTTTATATAATATTTATTGTTGAAATTTACTTATTAATAATTTGTATATATTATACATTACCTTCGGCTGCTACCTCTTTCTTTGTCCCTGTGCTTATCAGGATACTTTTCCGAGCGATGCTTTGAGGAGGACGTGTTATCCTGTCACACAAATCACAAGGTAGAAGCAGCGCCACAGCAACACGCCAAGTGAATAAATAAAAATGCATTAGTTAACTTGTATTGATTGTAGTGCAAGCATTTGTGATATCACATCAATATTTACAATTGATGAGAGTACACAAATGTAGGATTATTACTTTTCCTAGTTTATAGCTGATAGACATTAAGGACACTGTTGATTGTGGTCTATCCAACTTGCTCTTGCTGATCTGGATTCCCTAGTGTACACTTACCGTTCTTTAAACCATTGACTAAGTGACGTATGTATACAGCACTTACACAGGGATATTTCTGCAAAAGATTTACCACCAATCAGCTCATTGTCCTTTACAAATACTGATTTCATCATATTTCATTTTTCACTCTTAAATTTTTCTGCATTTTAAACAATCAAATTAAATTGACAAAAGTAAGTAAATAAATTAAGTATAGTGGTTGATACCTCTTATTGTTCAGGTCGGTGAAGTATGCAGGACTAATACCACAAAGTTCTATAAATACAAGAAATGTTTCTAAATGTAATTTTGTTCAATAATTGCAGTCATAAAACTACTCAAAGATGTTAAGTTTTTTTTAAATTATTAAACACAATTAGTAATTATATTAAGCATCTTTGAATAGTTTTCCTATAAAAAGAAAAATAAGTTTAAAGATAGATACCAAACAGATATTTCACGCTTTTATTCAAAATAATATTACCATTTATTACAGATTAAAAAAATTCAATAGAAATCCCCTTCTCCAATTAAAGTTAAATAATGTAATATAATTTTAATTGAATGAGTTTTTATTATAAATCAATTTATATAAATACCACATTTTATGACATACCATGTAAGTCACACAAGCAATATAATTTTAAATTAGAAAAAGTCTACCAAACGTTCACCAGAATTATGATAACTTTAGACATAAAAGAAATACCAATAATGCTGAATTTTTTTTAATCCAATTATAAATTCTTAATTCACAGTTATACACCTATCGGAATAATAACCATAATAGTGAACAGTTAAAATAACTTTATTTACGATAGTTTGGATTTGGAGTTTATATTTTAACACTTAAATGAAATGGATAAGTAGTTTTCCACTGAGATATCATTGAGATATATTATAATAATGCTAATTTAATTAATTTTAATATGATCAAATTATGTGTATGAAATATCTATATATACAATATTAACATAAAACATTTTTATTATTACCTATTGTCATAGAAATAGAAAATACCAAGCTGAAGATACTTTTACAGTTCATTGTGATTGACAAGTAAAATATAATTATGTAAAAATAGTTACATACATTTTTTGAAGGCAGCCAGTTTTTCTAATATTGCGAACATTTATTTATGGTCAGTCAAAATTTAAGGTACGCATATACAGGCTATGACCACAGAATACACAATTTCAACCATAGATTTTTACCTTAGATCAAGGCTGGTCAGTTCTTGATAGTTAATTAAGCCACTTATATTATTACCACTGCATGATAATATCCAACAACAATAGTTCAAACAAACTTAAAACAATTCCCATCATATTCCTTTCCATTCTGATGTATTTATCTTAAATTGATGAACTAATAAAATTCTACTTTTGGGACTTATGTATACACATAATAATATTATGATTAAGTACACAATATTTAAAAAATTGGTCTGCTGTATGTATAAGTATGTAAAATAAAAGTGAGTACTTTTGGATTTGGAATTTCTAACAATTTTTGTAAGTAAAAGTATCTCAATGTAATTAACTAAATATTACCTTACATGACTAAATAAAACTTAATAAATTAAATAATTTTGTTAGTCTTCGTTACCTATTAATTTTTACTATTATTTATTTTATTCATCGAATATCAATTAATATTACAAGTAAGTAATTATAAGTATCCATATTTTTATCCTTTCAAAAATGTTCACCCCACATACTTTTTTACCATTTTCACTACAGTAAACATAAAATTTTATAAAACAAAATACTTACAGATTTATTAAATGGAGCTTCTAACATAGCCTCTACGTCGAAATCTTCAGCCATTCTTTGTTAGTTTGCTGTAATAAGACAGTATGTCTGATTTTGAATATAAGGTATTGAAGTTAAATAATCAAATAAATGTGTGATTAACAATTACGAATCCTTATTATTTAAAAATATAAAAGATAATATGGACATTCGCAAAGAATAGTGCAGCAATCAACAAGCAACAAATCATCCAAAGTAAACCAAAATGGCCGATGCCAAGCAAGCAGGGACGCAGGTCGCAGGGTTAGCAGTTCCCCTGATCTGAGTGTGAATTATTTTGTTTGGAGTCGAATTAAGTCATAGAATAATTTGAAATGAAGATAATACCTGATCAAAAAAAGGAGGAAATAGATTTCAAGATTTTCTGAAGTTATTTGGAATTAGATTTGATTAAATTACGTAAATCACACGGTGCACAGCGCACGGCACGAGTCGTCATAAAAAAAACTAATCCAGGCCACACCACACCACACCACACCACAGATTCCATCCAGTCATTCCACACTACACCACAGACTAACTAAAGACTAAGAAAGATAAGAAAGAAGAGTCAAGAGAGACTTCCACAGACTACTTAGATGTACTACGTAGATACTTCGTATATTCAATCCAATTAAGCAATCCAAGCAAGACAGCACGACCCTGACTAAGGAGTAGAGTAGAGCACAGACTAAGAAGATATACTTCGTATGAGTAGAGGATAATGTATATAGGTATCATATATCTCTTCTTAGTATGTGGGTAATATAATTACACTAACTTACTACGTGTAAGCCGTCGTTCGCACGACGCTTAGTCAGCCTTCGTAAGTAAATGCTTTATCCCGATACGTTAAAAATAAAGGGTGCTTAAGCGTTGAGTGAGAATGCGCTTGTGCAAACGACGGCTTAAGCGCCCGTTTTTTTTGCATGATTTATAAGATGAAGGAAATATTGTACATTATCAATATTGAAAGAATAATAAATAAAATAAATAAAGTTTTCATTTTGTTTGTTGAATTATGTATAACAATGTTTTACAATTTTTTAGTATCTAATTAAGAGACCTAGATTAATTAATTTTATTTTGTTATTAATTTATTTTCCCGCTACATCTATGTACAATTTTACAGTCATAGTATAAAGTTTATCGATAAAAGCATATGTTTGGCAGGAGGAAGGAATCACTATTTGGTCTACAAGGTTGTCACTCTTGCTGTTTTTATTTTTAGTTGGTGTACAAGTGGTTTTGACGCTTGACATTTTGTATTGGGGTTATTTTATTTATTCATTTAATTACATACATTCTTGGCTGTTGGGGATTATTTATTGTGATTGTGACTTGTATAATGATTAATATAATATATGGATATGTCATTTAAATATTTGCAAAAAGAAAGATTTTAATTAACATTATCAATATATAAAATTGATTGTAGTCGGGTCCGTTTTGTTATTATATTAGCTTTTATTGGCATCGGTGGGTCCTAAATAGTTAAAATGACTACAGCAGCAAGACCTACGTTTGATCCTGCTAGAGGTGGACAAGGACGCGGAGAGAAAGATCTTAGTGCAATATCCCGTCAATATTCTAGCAGAGACCTCCCAGGACACACGAAATTGAAATACAGGCATGTAGATAATTAGATACTTATATCCTCCACCAATCCGCTTTGGAACAGCGTGTTGGAGTATGCTCCAGGCCTTCCCCGGTTGTGGGGAGAGACTTGTGCTCAGATTCTGGAAATAATTCTAAATTCTAGGGCTCGCGGACTTCTAGTTGTAAGAGGAAACGATTGTAAATGTAAACCTGACAAATCATTTTAAGTGGAATAATAGTTCGTACATGGAAAACAAATAGTGTTTTGCAAATTTT
>DWQK01004247.1:0-10636 GCA_018231225.1 Noctuana stator
CCTGACATTCTCGTGTCATCAACTCATTCCCATTGTTATTGATTCGCGACAAAATCGCACGTACGTAGATACTTACGTAGGTACATTATGGCTGTATTGTGTAATGTTATAATCCTACCGCATTTTATGCCGAGAGCTTTTTTTCTACCTGCCTTCGACAGCCCCACGATAGGATTCCCTGTGTCGTGGGTGCCATGGACTCATACAAAGACAAACACCCAGACCTGGATCTGAAATCTAAATTTATCAGTTATATTTCTTCCCCGCCGGGAATCGAACCCTTCGGATGGTGGACCGGTGGTGGTTCAATTACACCACACGGGTCGTCTGTAAAGTAAATACAATGGTACCACCAATAGTTGCACGGGTATTTTCCGATTTGTTTACTTACTTAAGTACGAGTACCTTAAGTACATTCGTCTGTTCGGGGTCGATCTGTCGAGTAACAGCTTCGATTCCCGGAAAGGTCGGCCGTCGTGGAGAAAGTGCGCCGGCGCCGGCGCCGCGCATCTCTTTGTACTGAGACAAGTTCCGGACTATTATGCGGCCATTACATGATATCTCACTTAGACTCTTAGAGCTCAGTGGAATTAATGGCGTGCTACGAGATTATTGAAGCCAAAAGGTCTATAAAGTCTAATGGATGGCTCTTTTGAGCGGTCGTTCGATTGGTAGTTTATATGAACAATAAGAACTATGAGTTCACGATTCTCGCTAGTCATTTTAACTGCTCATTACAAATTTAATAAAAATCCAATTAAATGTATCTGCTAGTGGGGATCGAAATAGGGTTTCAGGCATTGTTTTGAGACATGTTTTCTCTGAATTATCCAAATTCTCAGGTGTTTTGATGTTTATAGTTGCATGCAAGTTCTGAGTATACGAGTATATTGCTTTCAAAACAATTTTTATTTGCAAATTCTTTTATATGAGCCTTCCGCAAACCAATTCCTAGTTTCCACCGTCGTCACCACTAAAAGATGTTAATGAATGTAATTGGTTATTTCACTTCAAGCTTCCATCTGAAGACCTACCCCCTATACCAGGTACACCTTCAATGTAAGTCATGACTAGCCACGGCTGTTGTCTGCTGTTTCTCATTGATTGATCGGTGACCTATCAAACTACAGCGCCCGCAGTAGAAACCGAAGCCGCGCTGAATACGAATATCGGCGAGCACTTTCTATACTGTCATTTGTATAGTAACAACTTCACGTTTTCTTAATTAGCGGTTAGTTGCCTTGAAATGCATTCGTCCGAGCACCAACTGGGAGCGATGGAGATGGAGATGGAGAAGCGATTGTTAACTCATCCTCATTCGACCTCAAATAGGACTTTCTTGCTTGAGGTTCATCGTGAGTGACTATGGATTGCAATGAACAGGTACTCACGGTGACCTACATGCCTATTTGGTGTTTATAAAATGTGGAATCAATTTCTTACAACAATGTTTATTTGGTGAAGATGGAATTTTTTGCTTCGATCGTTTGTGCAGGTATAACGTTAAATACAGCGACCGTTTATGTAATTCTTCAGGGGCATTAAGCCGTTTCTGATCAACCTTAGGTAAAGGAGCACAGATTTCATCTTGTTGTAGACTAGAATCTTTATCGTTCAGTTCTTCTCGTAATTTCTCGTGCACGTTTGATATATCTATCATGTATTGTTAAGGAAGAAAGCTAACTTTTTCACATTTTTCCGATCTCATGCTTTCTTTACTTGTCACAGATCGATGATGGGACCAGTACCTTAAGCCTGAAAACACCTTAAGTTACTTCCTCGCTTATCTGGGTCGTCCCACTCTCTCGGAAGACGCGCGTGTATCGCCTGCTCAGATCTAAATGGCTGGTAGCTGGTGACAATGGGCCAATCTATTAGTTAGCTTTATGATGAATATGCACAGTGCCTTGAGTTGAGACAGTTTTCTGTAGTAAGGAGTTAGCGCGTGGGTTTTGCAGATTAGTTTTATAAAGCAGATTGGTTAGGTCAAGAAGATTTGAACCTCACTGAAAGCACACAAAGTCGGTTCCAGATTGACGGAGTTATTACAGGCATATCAAAAATAATGAATTAGGAACCGTCTACTTTCCGATATCGGCTAACGATAAATAAGCGTAGGTATGCTTGGTTACCAGGAAATATCCCGGCGAATTATATCCCGGCATTGACGTCTCGCGGTATCGCGGTCGTGTCCCTGAGTAATGTTAGCCCGTGCGTTACTTCCTGGTGTTGCATTATCCGTATATTAAAAATATCCTGGACTGAAGTTTGCTGGGCAACCCATATGCAATATATTTTTTGATATATTGCATTGCATAAAAAATATGTTTAGTCCATTAACTAGCTCGGAGAAGGTCGTTTTATATAGGGATCTTAGACCATTGTTTCAATCATTAAATTGGCCTAATCGTCTGATTGAGATATGATATTAGTCATAATTGGAACGCAAAGAAAAATTATGCCGCTCACATTGAAGCTCATATTAAAACATCGATAACTTCCAATCTTTTTGCAAAAGCAATTAATTATAAATTCAGAAATAAGCTGCATGGCCCAATCGAGACCAGACCTCGTCCACTTAATTAACAAACATGCAAAGTGATGTCCATACATATATTTTTTTGTATAATTTAATAGATGCAAATGTTCGGTTTGTTTATAAATACGTCGGCTGCTCTGAAGTGGCGATGAGTGGGCGAACTATTAATTACGCCAGGCTATGCTTCCGCGCCTCGGCATTAATTATGTGATTCCGTGCAAAATGGTCTGATTTTCGCACTGTTTTGATCTGTGAGATGTTAATTGATATGTCAATCGTTATTTCATTTAACTGTTAGTTTGACGTGATTAAAATGAAATTGTGTACCGTAATTATCTTGTCTGCAACCCTTTCTTTGCCCCACTGCTGGGCACGGATCTCTCCTTATAACCAGGGAAATTTGGAGTTTACTCCAGCACGTCGCTTTAATGTGATTTAGTGGTCAACCTATGTGGTTGTTGTTATTGTTGGGGAAACCGCCCAACAGGCCTCCGGCCAAGTTTGCGTGTTAGAACAGGAAATTTTATTCAAAACCGTCAAATTTTAGTTAAAATTCGCTTTTAGAAGCTGGTCAGATGAAAGAATAGTGATGAACAAAGAGTTCCAGGGATCACTCGTCGTTGTAAAACTCAAAGGAAATATAAAAGACTTGAGACAATCAGTGTTATGATGAGTTACGGTTGATGGGTTGATCCACACTCAAGTGCCCATCATGGGCCGATCTCAACCGATCAGTATGATGGTAATAGTGACATATTTACACAATGTAGTGTAGGCCAACCCTCTGTCTTCAAAATATACCAACGCACTTGCGATATGGCTTTGAAGTTCTCGCATTTAGCCCGAAGCGATAATTATTGATTATGGTGAGTCACTCAAAGATCAAGCTCGTATATGGATAGTAGACACACGCGATTGACATTCGATTCCGTTATGGATTTTCATATTTCAATGTTGCTAAGTGTTTGTTTTGACAAGACTCTTAATTAGGAATTGTTGTGAAAATGGTTAAAGGTTAGGCGATTAATTTTATTTTTTCCTTTAGTAGTTCCGCAAGTTTTTGCAGGCGATTCCTAATCAGTATCTAACTAGTAATTTAAATTTACCTAAAATCATTACAAACCGCAGAGTCCGGCCAATTATTCGCGGCTTGTTGATGTAAATAAATAATTTTTATAAGCATTGTTTAACTACTCACAATGGTTCTTGTGTGTTATTTCCGCATAGAGTCAGTTTATTTTTTCGTACGTTTGAATTATATTTTAATTTAATGTTTAAATGAAGTTTTTAACGGCCAGTTTACACACCCATAAAGTAAGTATAGTGTTATAATTACGTTTAGAATATGTAAATAAAATGTACAAATAAAAAAGTATTACATAACAACAAAATATTCAAAGAAGATCATAAAGGCTTGCTTGGCTTTTCACTTCTACCGTTGACGATGCGCGCGCGCAGTCCCCACAATCAATGCATATTCAATCTACGGATAATTTATCATCATATTCTATGGATGAGTAACACAACGGTAGCGAGCATGTGCATAATATCCCATTGTGTTGTTATCGCGTGGTGATGAATCGTCGATTTGAATGGTTTCCGCGATCTCGGCGCTGCCGCTGGTACCGTGCCACTACAGTCTTTGTGAACACGGAGTAGGTATGAACATAGCGCCTGACAATGTTATGTCCAACCAGTGGCCACCTGATATTCTAACCTTATTTGAAAAGCAAATCAAAACAAACAACTAATCAAATTTTTGCACTCGGCTCTGTTTACAATGAGTGTGAGTCACTGACTGGGACCTGTTTGTTTCCCTGCCTCACTCAATTTATTTTCACACCGCCCGCACCAAATCCGGCACTAGTTGATCTTATTAGTTTTGGGACCTAATGAATTATTATTGCGTATATATTTTGTATAAATCCAGTTTTGTCAATAGTTTTGCTAATAAGGTTGCGAGCTTTATTACAATAATTATTACTTCTGATAGCGGAGGTGTATCCGGCGTCAGAGCTGATCGGCGAATCGGCGCGCGACAGAGACAGCGCCAAAGTTAAAACTTGATGTTAGAACAGGCAATTTCGCTGGAGTTCCGCGCGCCAAACAAACGACAACGTGCGCGGATCGTTCAGTGGTTCCGCTATTGCCGTTCCGCGGCGGCGCCGGCGGTGTGCTATCGCCATGAGTCATTGGCTGGAACCGATCAGTTTTCTCGCTTTGCGCGATTATTTTCACGTCGCCTTCGCCAAATAGGGAGCTGTACACAAAACGTTCAGAGCAATTATGAACATAATAAAAAATACACGTGACCGCACCATCTGAGGTATTGCGCCCACACCGGGCGCCTCGGTCCAGCGGTTTAATAATGCCCTTGGATTTATTATAATGGCTCTTAGAATAATCCGCAAATGTTTACAATGGTGGTAAAGTTGAAGTACTTTTCAGACTTTATGGGGTACCTACAGACGGTACAGACCTACACATTTAACTGAAGATTCGTTTTTGGTATCGTTGTCACTCATTCGCGTTTTTATACGCCTTTAAAGCTAAAGTTAAAGTTTCTTTACTTCGACTTTCTGTTTCATTTCTTGAAATCTTGCAGGTAGCTTATTAGGATTTTTCTCTTTTCCTAAAAGCAGTTATTACCTATGTTTTAACAAAGTGGAAACTTTACGAAGTTAGTTTGAAAATTTTATATGCGATTGTATTGTCTCGATAGTATTTTTTTGTATATGTTTTATTATATGTTTATTACAATACCTGAATCATTCATAGAATGACTACAATTTACTTTTTCATTTTTACTTACTACATTATATATAATCTGGTTACAAAAATAGACTGACAACTTAACGCAAACACTATGCGCTTTGAAACTCATCAATCAAACTAGTAATATAATTTATTTACGTTTCCTCAAGACAACACTGTCGCAACACCCAGCGGCTAATGTCAACAAGGCGAGATTTTATCGCTAAATGTGAATGATCATGATTGTATCACTTTATAAGGTTCCGATATATTATTACTAGTATGTAGCTGCCGTACGTACTATGGGATGATTAGAATTAGTATGTTCGTTGTATAACATCAGTTATGAGTTATTAAACGTCATTTTCACATGATGGATAAATTAAACTTATTCAGTAGCCCTATCACGGACATTTTACAAATCCGTCATCGAGTAGTAACAGTTTAAATTTTGTATGTGATTCTGAACAGCGCTCCGTGGGCGTATTGGGAACTAAAAACCGTATGGATAAAGTCTATATAAAGTGACATGTCACATAACGGACGAAACTCGATCACATAACGTAGTTCTTTATTATTCGTGATAGGGCTACAGATCGTCAATAAGGCTAATACTTAGTACACTCGCGTTTTCGTAATAAATAGTGAACACGAACGTTAATTTTATGGCAGCATTCAGTATATTTCGTTAATACCGCGGTGGTCCGAAGTTGCAGACTTTAAATCGCTGATATATCATGTATCAGATGCGATATCACATTTCGGTTGAACATTTTGGATTGGACAACTTACCTACTATATTTAATATTTCGGGGACTTCTTATTTTCTTGTAATCATCAATAATGTGGAAACGTTTAAATAATCATGTTTTACTAATGTGGCGATCTGTGTGTGCCGTTCTTGCTTTGTTTCTGATGCAAATGCTATGATGATTGCCAACAAACCATTAACAAGTGATCAAACAAAAAGGCTTACTAACGAGCAAGCTGATGTTTTACCGCGATAGCACTTCTCCGCCGCGGAACTGTGATAGCGGAATCGCTCTACGAGTTTTCGAGTTGTCCTTTGTATGGCGCGCGGAACTCTACCGAATTTGCATGTTCTAACATCAAGATGACTGAATGACAACGTGTGCGGATCGTCCAGCGGTTCCGCTTCTACAGTTCCGCGGCGGAGGTGTGCTATCACCAGTAATGTCACTCTTGCTATGCGTTACGAGTACTTGGTTTTTGTTACTTTATTTACCGGCACACAGAAAGAACTCACGCTCTCTTAGAAGTATTTTATTCTTTTAAAAGAATTTTAAGTAGGTCGTAAGATCGTATCTGTACAAATGTTTGCTAGGCTATTTGAAAAATAGTTTAGTAGAATTTATTTCGATTGGTTTACTTTTCCACGTATATACTTATCTCACAAATGAACCGTATGTTCTAAGAGTTACAATAAAACTCTTTTACGATCATTAAAAATGTATTAAAATAGATCGTGCCTACTATTAGTATTTCGTCACTTCTTAATGCATGAGTTAGAAACCTAAAAACAAGAAGTTACACCATAACAATTCGAGATTAGATATAATATTTCATCAGGAACGTGTTATTTAAGCAGTACTCAGTGCAACAAGATAAGAGCTTGGAGCGACAATAAAAAATTATGACGTCAAATAGTTAGATTAAACAATATGGAGCACTAAATAAATTAAATTAAAAATTAATTATTTTTATTTTCATACATTTTCTTAAATTTTACATTTTCTAATACTTGAATTTTTTACTTTGACTCACGTAATATTCACTTTTTTGTAATTTTTATTTTGATACGAGTACATCTTAATATAATTTTTTTTTATCATTCCGCCGATTACATTTATTTTCACTCCTTAAATTCCTTGGCTTGGTTTCATGTTTATCAAACCTAATATTGCTTTGCCCACATCACTTTTATTTTTTGCAAATCGCTTCCGTCACTGATTCGTACCAACCTTTCAGCACCACATGCATTACGTACATCATTTCGAGATATTAAAGATAAGACATTAGTGTTAAACAGCACTACCATGCCGCGATTTGTTATCTGCTGCCCGGATGCGCGGCTGCCGGCCAATAGTGGTGTTACGCAATGGAATGCTGAAAAGAAATAGCGATGATCGCTTTTAAGTAGGTATTTGTAGGGAAGATGAATTCTTATAATAATTGAAGACACTACATAGTGTTTCTTAGAGCTTCTGTAGTTGTTTTTCGTTTTGTTTTCAATCAAAATTTGCACGCATGCATCGGTTGGTTTATAAGTCAAAGTCGTTATAATGAAGCCTGCTGGTGTGTTTGATAATCCCCTTTGGAAATATTACAAGCACATAGCTTTTAACAGAGATTTAACGGAAAGCGAAAATCACTATAATCTTGATAATTTACATCAAGGGACCAAGCGTGTTATTAAAAGAATTGCTAACGGCTATTGTGACTAGGATAGGATAACAGACGCGTATAGGGGAGCGAAAGTTTTTAGGGAAGTCCAGTGTCCGGAGGGGATTAGCAATCAGAAAAGTAATTAAAGCCGCTTCAACGGGGGTGTAATTCATTCGGATTGACGCGCGAACAATGCGATTGTTGCAGTTTCTAATTTAAAAACTTGATTGCGGCTCGCCTCGGCCCGACGAATGCATGCACCCTGTTTCAGAATGGGCCGCTCCGCTAGCATTGTCAGGGACTGTTGTAGAGAGCGTTGAAAGAGATCTCTTTGTCCAACGAATTAAATGCTTGGTTGTTGTAGATACTCGGATTATTAAGTGGGAAAATCTAATCGAAATTAGGAAGGCTAAAGCAGTGACCGTTTTAAACTATATCTTCAGTGTTGTTGTGTTTTTAGTAGTAGTACGCTTTAGTTTGTTTCATGCGCCTTATTATTTAAGCAATGTTTGTACTTTTGGGTAGTTTATGGAACCAGAGTTACGTTTTACGTATTGCAAGTTCCATGGCTGTTTGGAATAGTGACCTCTATTTGTTATAAATTTAGTTTTTTTGTTGCATTGGCTGAAATTATATCTTCAACTAGCTGTGCCACACGGTTTCACCCGCGTTAAGAATAGCAACTTAATGCCTGACCTTCCTTATGAATGTAGCTATCATATACAAAGAGAATTTTTCAAATCGGTCCGGTAGTTTCTGAGATTAGCGCGTTCAAACAAACAAACTCTTCAGCTTTGTATATTAGTATAGATTATAGAATTGAAGATATAATTTGAGCTTAATTTATAGAAACTATAGAGTTTCCTGTAATAGAACTTTAGCATAAAGCTTTTAGAATCGATGTTGACAATAAAGCGAATGCTAAACACCAAGTTGTATTAAACTTTTACGACTTCCGACGCGGACCGAAGCATTGCCACCATTCAATTGTTTGATTGTTTTGACCACAGTAAAGTTAAATAAGGGAGAGAAGTGATGAAAACAAGTCGGACATTAAATAATGTTAATCATATCTGAACCAATATTGGATTAGAATTTTGTTGCGAGCTTTAGAGTTACAATGTTGAACGTTAACTGATACTTGTCATGTTGCTTTTTGTAATAAAACTGTGTTCAGTAGTCGTTCCTCTTCAACGTAATGGCTATGTAGGTACGACGTTTATCGTATATACTCGTCGTTAAATGGTTAAATTGGCGACCAACATTACCACTGATTGGCCGGATTGCAATAATCACCTGCATACTTTTCCGGCTTTTTCCATCGCACAATGTTACGTAATTGCCCGTTCTTATCTAAAACGTCCTGATCGGCAACCTGTAGTAGTTTTTACAGCAATTATGTAGTTGGGATTGGAACGACATCTCCTATTTTGACGTGGCGACTTCCGACTTAATAGACTATAGATTGGAGCCAACAAGAAATCTCATTGAATTCATATTAATAATAACTTATTGATTACGTGACTAGTTTTCTTATCCTGTGAGATAGGATGGATGCGACGCGAAGGGTGATATTTAGTGACGCAATTAACAAAATGATTTAGAAGATAGATGGAACTGTCAAAATCATGGAGATATTTACCATTTTGCAAATGAAGTAAGAGAAAATGAATTAAATGTTCGAATTTTCGAGTTAGGATACAAAATTTTTAGCTGACATTGGAATACCTTGGACTATTATTCTTCATTAATAAATGTAAGGACGGTACGGTGTAAAGTAATAGATGTAAATTATGTGGCTAAGCCACGATTCATGACAAGAGCATTCCTTATATTTATAGGCTCCTACATCCGTATATGACAGTACAAAGATAATCCATTTCTCGATCCCCGGGTCAGTTTATGCGCGTAGGTCACGTTAGGCAAAGTTGACGTTGTGACGTCAAAGAACTGACCCGACGTTACCACTCATCATCTTCGTCGAATGCCAAATAATGCTGAGTAAGCGATATGGATCATTATAAATAACTTCATTAGTTTGACGAGGGTCGAAGGTATGGAGTGGCCGGTTGGGTCCATCGTCACCTTATTGTTAGGCTTGTATTGCACTTACTCAATAAGAAAATTGATTCGACACGGTTGGTGAAATTATAACATACGAGTTTACACGTCATCATGTTTTTACGTGGATACGAGTAAATCCATTCTCCCATCCATGTGTTTAACGTATGAATTTAATAATTCTTTCGTCGACTGTTGAAATATTCACGACCAAGGTGTCGAGTTTGATCGCCATCGATCGCATGAGTCACCAACTGACAGCGGTCGTGTATCAAACACGATTATTCTATATCGATGCGTCGGCCATAATCGCTGGATAACGCCTTTTTTGTACCATTGACGCCGGCGCTACGATGTTATTTATAGGCCCTGCTGAGATTGCAGGGCTTTCAAACGCGAATAGTTTTGTATCATTTGATTCAACTAGATCTGTTTATGGGCTTAAATTGTAGCAACGAACGCGCGGATCGTTCGAATGAATGTGAAGAAAAACTGTGCCAATTTGCTCCCCAGAGAACTACTTTGACAAAATACTTCAGAAATATACGGTTTTACGGATTGTTTTCCAAATTATTTAAGGCACAGATAAGATTAGTAAACAAAGAACAAGAATAGAGAAGACTAGTAAACAAAGAAGTGGTAACACTGAAAAAAATGGAAATAATAGTGCATTCAGTAATGTCATACCATTAGTTTCATTTCATTCTACTAACCCTAATTACGTTTTACTTATCTATACTAACGCGCTAATCTCTGGAACTACAAGTCGGATTTGAAAAATTCTTTTTGTGTCTGATAAATACATTAATGAGGAAGGTTATAGGCTATCAAGCGTTACGTCACAATTCTTAACGCGGGTGAAACCGCGTGGCACAG
>DWQK01004248.1:0-10636 GCA_018231225.1 Noctuana stator
GCTTCCGTGCTTCGGAAGGTCCCGGTTGTTATCGATAGAAAACAGTCGTTAAACTTGGTCGTAACCCGTATCTCCACCAATCCGCATTGGAGCAGCGTGGTGGAATACACTCCAGAACTGTGTCCAGCTGTGGGACATAAAAAGGGTTGAAGGCAAACTGCCTTTGCGACTTTTTTTTACGACTTAAGGAAATTGCTGATATGGATCACCTCTCATCTTCACACCTAGCAAGGACAGGTGCCAGTAACAACTTTTAGGATCATGTTCGGCTCAACAATGGCAAAGTATAGGTAACAAAGACCAAATCCATTAGTAAACTATAATATAATTGTCGTGATGGTTGAGTACACCAATAACTAGTGGACTAATTAAGCGTCGGTCCAGAAGTGGCGTGCAAATAGTGTAGCGCTCACTAGCACCGACGAGTGACGTGGAATCACGTTACATTCAATTAGACCGGCGAGGGAGTGTGTTTGCGAACACTGATACATTTGCTCACATGTGGGACTGGACATACTTGCGTATTCTTTATAGATACCGACTACGTTTAGAAAGTCATGGATTTGATTGTCTTTTCTAGGTGCATCCACAAATCGGATACAGTTGATGTTTCACAAAGGACAAAAATTATTTGTAAAACCACAGACAAGCTACGTAGTTGGTGGATTTGAGGCTGAGATATTTCGCCGTTTAAAGGCTAATGGTAATTGCGCCGCCCATGGCCCTCCAGGAACAATGGCTGCTCGTGGCGCCCTCCGACCCGCGCATACCGAGCCGCGACAGATACAATTAAAATGTTGCAACGGATTTTATAGGATTTCTACAATATTTAACGTAGGGTTTGTACAATACCTTCCTGTTAATTTTGATGTAAATCTACGTGTTTTCGTCGTAAAACTGTCTCCGGAAGTAGCATAAAGTTCTTGAATGTCAGTACGTGGTTTTGTTACTCAAGAATGCGTATGAGTCCAAATTATATGGTAGGCTTGAGAGGCTAGAGGCTACAAAACTTTACCAGCTAGGTTCTATGATGACTATATAGTTCATGAGCTTCAATTATTATGTAGGTTTCGGAAGTTTGCTTAAATGATCAAGAAACTGGTACAAGAACCAAATTGGCTCCCAACAAAGTTTTTGCTAAAACGTCTTGCGGTGTCTGCATCAAAACCCTATGAGATTTCTTTTCAGCTGTAAAATTAATAGGAATAAATACAACAAAAGTTAACGATCTTAATGATCTTGATAACGCTGGGGAATGTAACTATCGAATAAGCATTTTTACATTTTGCAACTTGAAGAATAAATTGGCAACCATTTTTGTATTAACTTGGGAGTCTCCTGTCCCAAATTGCTGCATTGAATTCGCAGGAAAATAACAGGAAATAGAGTCAGCAATGCAGACAGCAAAATTGCAAATTATCTACCCCAATCAGAACAGGTCCCCTGGTATACAGTGGGATGGTGAAAATGCCTCTAAATGTCGATTCAAATTTACGTACTCGTAGCTTGTCTCTGGGTGGATTTTGGATTCGTCGGCTATCAAAAGTAAGATAAACTAAATTTAAACTAGACTAATTAAACCTTGCATAATAGCTTCCAGGATCTGAATTCCTGCAGGATCTGAATTTGCAAAAACAGCATGAGAACTTATAGAAAACTTATGGCTATTAAAAAAATTGTAACAACAAGTTTACTTTGGAGTCTCCCCGGGCGTTATACGACGTAGCCGCTGAAAATTGTCTCCTGAAAGCAAGACGAGCCTGGAGCGTCAGGCGTCAGGACATAATGAGCAGGCACTTAAGACGGACAGTAGCCATTATAATTGCTAATGGCTCCACACTTCTCTTTGATATTTCGGAGAACGCCTCCGCCAATTTGATTGAGCCTCCTCATCTTCCTTAACCTAATGGAATAAGGTACAGTTCAGTCTGTACGAAGGGCAATGTAAAGGTGGGTTTATCGGTACTTAATTCATTATACGATCAGTGGCCTGGAGTGCTGGGTGGAGGGTGGTGGGTGGCGCGTCAGAGGATGGATGCGGGTGGCTGGTTCTAATCGTAAAATATTATTGTTGGCTCGTTATATACGAAGCGAATCAATGAAGGAAATTTTGTTTTGCCTCACTTCGATTAGCTTTCGTTCTTTTGTTCCTTTACAAAGTTTGTTATCTCTCTTAACGTTTCTATTGAAAAGTTTCACAGTTATTGCTTCCTTAATTGCTAAATTCTTTATTAAAACCATCATATATTCGTATTTTGGGAAATACGTATAGGTATTCTTCCTTTATAATGGATTTTTTATTTTTCTATTTATATTAACGCTAATATAAACTTTATAAGCAAGTAAACATATATACAAGTTCATAGTTTAAACGGCGTGTTTCCCTCATATTATTTAGTTTTAACAATTATTTTTAGTCTTTTACGTTTTTTGACTTGAATAACTTATTTGATTTGAATAAACTTGTAGGCTTCTAAATTAGATAAGGTATATTAGACTTATAATTACCCAAACTTCTGATAATCTGTGCCTCCTCGCTTCGTCACCACACAAAAAGTAGAGTGGAGGGCGACGTGTGGCCCCGCCCACTTTCGAAGAAAGCTATAATGTTATTACCCGGCCATTATATTTCCTCGGTTCGCTGAACGCCTCTCCCCCGGCTCTTTCTTGTCTTCGTTTTTAGCTCCTTTTACTTGAATTTTATATTTAAAGATTTTACCATATTAAACCTCAGGTCTTTTAAATTGATGATTATGTGCTAAGAATAAAATTTTTACCTATGATATTATTATGTGATTCGCAGCATTTTATGGTTCTTTTTTCCTTTTTTTTTTTTTGGTTATGGTAGTTTTTTTAAGATCTCTCTTTTTTAGCTTTTAGCTAAATAATAAATATATTTAAGTGTACAGTTAAAATTAAAGTGTACAATAGTCTAAAACGTATTTAAAAAGGTTCTGATTCTCAGAAAATCTTATAAAAATATATGCATAGATACCTAACCTAACCTACACCCACACACAAACATAATTATATTTAAACAAATAAGAAGTAGGGAATTGTTATCATAAAAAATAATTGGAAACAAACGCGTTTTGTAAACATGAACATGATGCAATTGCTGATCACACAAGTATTACAAAAAGTCTTAAAATAAAAAGGTTTTTGAAAATCGTCTCGAAATCTATTCGGGCGCAAGTATTTAATGAAACATGTCGCCCTGTAAGTATTGCCAAATTATTACTGCTTTTTAAATTATTCCCCTTCATTGCCGTCAGAACCAGCTCGGCCCGATTCTCATAACTGCAGTTGTTTATTAACATACGACTAAAGATTGACATACCTAACATGGTAGGTTCCTATTATTTACACTAGAATAGTATCTAGATCTAGATACCTACCTATATTAAAATTGGACGATTTCAACAGTTTTAAATGATATATTTATATAACGGACGTGAAATTAATTGGTAAGATTACTTACTATAGGTAATTAAAGTTATGGACAAAAAAATATTTTACAAAAAATTAAAAGATTAGGACCACATTGGTATCTACTTCAAGTCTAGAATATTAAATAAATATTAATTGTAACAGTAGAAGATAGCAAGCGAAAAACACAAAAAAGTGAGCGGTCGGGGAATGTCTAAGTTTGAAGCGTCCGCCGTCGCCAGGCCGGCAGCCGGGCCCCGCCGCGTTAGATGTTTGTCATAACAAATCAACGTAGATCAAGGACACTGACCTTCTTAAAGCAAGTATATTTGAAAAACCTCACAACTGCAGGCAACCAAGAAAAGTTCAAGACGTCACATTAAAAATAATAGGCGGCATCCCCCACAATGAAGTCATTAAAACTACACTCACCCCAAATTGGATAGCGTAATACAAATCCAAGTACATCCTTACATCATTATCGCGGCCCTACAACAATATCATTTTCAAAAAAAGGCGCGCCCTCGAACCCCGCGCTGCCCCCCGGGAGCCCCAGAAGCCCCGACCCCCTTACGTCACGCTCTTTAGCTAAATACACGATAATATTGTAATCGTCTTACACACTACACAAGCAATTTCGAAATTGACGTCGGATGAAATAGGTAAGTTGGTTAGGAAACTATTTTTGAAATGTGGCGGTCGAAAATGGCTTGTTTTATGTTCATCTTGTTGTTATGTCTCTTGTCGTGTCTCTTGACAATTATTATTAATATTGAAAGCATTAATTATAGGTACCTATTAAAGTTTTTATTAGTCTTAATAACATAATTTTATGTTTTCTAATGTATAATATTTAATAGGTAATTAATACAAAATTAACCAAAAATGCATTTTTATTTGACTTCAGAAATAACGATAGCAATTGGGAACTGATTCTTTTTTCATATTTCTCATATGACTGGGCCGCGGAGATACAGCACGGAACATCCAAACGAATTGCAAAAAATTTAAGTGTCTTTCAAGAAATTTGTTTTAGTCGCCGTTTCTTTGCAAAACAATTACATCACCTATATTTTTGGATCATGATAGGTTCCTTTGATCACCTTCAGGGCTATGTTACATGCTACAGCCGCTGCAGGCGCTGCAGGCGACTAACAGAACTTCATAACGGTTTTAGTAGTTGGAGGTAATAGGAGATTATTCTTATTAAGTGTAGGCCTTCGCCAGGTACAAGTTACCTGTATCTTGGTGTTTTGTACACCTGTTAAGGTAAATATGGTTTGAACTACGAGTACCTACATGCTATTGAAACACTTTTGTAGGTACCTACCAATATTTGTGCAAATAAATAATTTTGCCTTTTGTCTTTTATCCTTGTAAAATCTGTCAAGCATACCTTTTTTTCCTACTACCTTCTATAGCTGGATATGGACCTCGCCACTCGTTAGGTAGAGAAGACCATGGTCGACCATTGTGGTCCAATGTGAATTACTGAAGCTGTGCCAACTAAAGTCTGATGTTTTCCAATAGGTAATTGCTATTAAGCGATATTATCTAAGGCCAAGTTATACCTACCTATGTATGAAACATGACAAAGCATGCCTGTTTGAATTTTTGCCTAAAATAATTAGGTAAGTGAGTATAGAAAATGACATATTATTATATTCGCTTCCACAACATCGACAACCCTAGTTAAGTGGGCGTATAGACTACAAGCAGCCAACAAGAACGAAACAGCTGTAATAATTAAATAAAACCCACTAATAGCTTCATAAAACAATACGTAATTACGCGGCCATGTTGTTTTGCAACCAGAACGCAACATGTTTGTACGCGCGGCCGATGACGATAATTGAGCTTTATTGTTTCCACTAAATACAATTGGTTATATAGTTCTAATTAATGCATTCTATCAACTTGTTGATATAGAACAAGACAATGAAATGGTTTCTGGAATAATCGTCAATTTGGTAATAACTGTGTATGCTCATTTCGTAGTCGGCGACAGGTGTGACAATGGTGGCAGGACTATAGAAAATTAGGACAATGTAGGTAGGTATTTATAAAAACGCTATGAATCTCTTTGAATTTATGTACTCGTAGTTAATTACAAACCGATAAAAGTTTTATGTGTTACTTGGGCAATTCAAATGTCGGTATACTTAAATTAGACTTACAGGCGAACATCAAATTAAGTTATTAGGCACATTTTTTTTGCCCCAATTTATTTTTTACTCTTCCGTTTAAATATTATTTTAATTTTCTGGTAATTTTTTTCTTTACATACATTTTACTTTATTAATACCTATTATCACATAGCTTAGAACAGTTGTAAACACAACTATTATAACATAACTGTTTCGTCGAAAACCTTTTCAAATCTTAAAAAATACAGGTAAGTATATATACCTAAGTACATTATTATAGCAAAATACAAATACCTATTATACGGATGCAAATTCTGGTACACACGTCATCCAGAAGACGTTAACATTATTTGGCGCGTGAAAAAACGAGATCACAATATCGTAAGTACAAAACGTGATCGCGAGTGGCCGTCCACAGCTCCACAATCGGCCGGCATTGTGCGACCACTCTTGTTCCATTTTTGTTAACACCCGCGCCGTGTGAACGAAACGCGATACCGGACAGGCTCGTAGTCTACACGAGTGCTCGCACTCCTCGCTACTCACCTCGCTTGTGAACGCTTTTTGTCATACTCCTTTAGTTTTGATATCTCAAAATACTACTCAAAATATGACCCGATAGAGCTAAAGTACCTAGTGATGACGGTGCCTTGCTGTTTGTTGTTAGATTCGCTTAAGCCTTTTGCTTCTTTTTTTTTCATTTTAGTTAGAATCCTATTCCCATTGGACAGTCCTAAGTCGCTGCGGTAGGTACTATAATGTAAACTTTAAAATAAAAATCGTTTTCAAATTTTAGTAAATGGAATGGGTTTGTTTTCAGGTCATTTTTAGCAATTTCAGGTTTAGTTATGGCCGGTGGAACGTCATTTTCCAATGGATATGCGAGTATAACTTTTGTAGAAACAATAGCAAATTTATTTCCCGCTTTTTTAATTAATAAAATTACAAATCAGACATGTTATTATTATCATTTCACATTATATCAATGATTAATCACTCATAACTATGCTTAGTTTTTGTTTGTTTATTTGCTGCTATAATTGTGTTATTTTTGTTTCATGTACCTTGTAGCGGTTCGACAACTATATTCAGGTAACTATAAATTTCCTGCTTAAATTATTTATACCCAGTTACTTCTTGCTTCCAGTAGGTACATAAAGTATTACTCATACTTTGCCAACCTAAGTTTTCCTCATTATTTACCTAAAGTAAACAAATGAACAAAAATACTGACCTCTGTTCTGTTAGAATGCGAAAACTAATTAAAACTTTATTTTTACAATAATTAAACGCTCATGTTGTACAGGATAAATTCCACCTTTGACAATATTATTCAATACATACTTAAGTTTAAACTCTAATTACCATGCCGTGCTGCGAGCGGCGACTGGGGCCGCCGGGGCGAGCTCGCCTGTGTCGCGTAGCGCCATCTATCGAGTGGTGGGGCGCAACCGCACTAATGTTACGCTTTGCGTACCGCGCGTAATGAAATAATGGGTATTATTATAAAATATGAAATTATAATATTATCGACAGCATTAAATGTTTCCTTTCAAATATTTGAGACTTAAAAAAAGTGTTTCTCTGATATAAGTACATTAATCTGTACCTAGAGCTACGTATCTATATGCATTTCCTGTGTCGTGGGTGCCATGGACACGCTCCAAACACTCAGACCGAGAGCACAAATCCAAATTTATCTTTTTAAATTCCTACACCGCCGGGGATCATACCTACTGATAACCACTATACCACACGGGTCGGGTAAAATAATGTTTACATGCACGTGACGGCTCTACGGATATACCGCCGAGCCGCCGAGCCGGTGGCAAATCAAATAATCCGCGCGGCGGTTGTTAAATTGGCTTCTTGCGGCAAAATTGGCAATTTCTTTCACTCGCACCGTTAATTGTACACCGCTACGAGCGATCGCCAAATTGGTTTTTAATGGCAACTGGTGCCTCCGCTCATATTGTAGATCGGAGCCCTCAATTGGCTAGAGCGAGCGTAGACGGATCAGTATGACACGTCATTTGTACAATTGCAAGTTAATAGGTTGGTAGATAGGTAGATATGGAAGGTTCTTAAACTTTTCTGATTTAATAGTTCGGCACCTATGCCATATCCGACTTTATTTAATTATGGATGAAAATATGGATATAGATAGTTAAGACAATGAAGATGTTTAAGCGTTTAGTGTGGGTTAAAGATGCCTTATTTTATGGATAACGTGATGCAATGCTGGTGTGTGTGAGTCAAAGATATTCTCATTCTTTTGATTTAACTGTCATCTCTGTATCTTGTATAGTCTCGACACGGGAAAGATCTTAAAATATTTTTAAGTCTCCTGTAAATTTCGATTCGTGTTTCTTACTAAATAGGTTTTGAATTTGTTCAGTTGATGTTTAGATCTATACTTAGTTAACTTATTACGTCAGTCCGCGTTACACTCATGTTATATCATGGTATGCTTTTGATTTATAAGATAAAAATACAGCATTAGGTATCTCTGATACGTATAATAAATTTTAGCTCTCACGCGGCAAAAGGCTGCTAACAGTCGACATTAGAGTACAAAAATTGACGCATAAAGGAAGCTCTTGAGCTCTCAAATATGATAAAATATATCGGATCGACGCAGCACTCGAGTGTCGACACACTGAGCCAATCGCGCGAATTGGCCGCGTCTTATTGCCAATTTGCGTCGCATCACCATCGTATTAGATTTGTTGATGCCGAGAGCCGCGTCCTCGCAATTTTCTCCCACGTGTGTATAGTACCAGCGTTATTACGACACTTGTACCCTATCTTGCCAGATGTAATGACGTTGGAAGTTATGTTAAGTTTCTTCTAAATCGTTGTATCGCGTTATCTTGTCTACAATTTTTATTTTTTTAAGTTTGGTTCTATACCTACCTACATTTACGAACTAGTAAAGTTTTTTGACAAAGTCGAACGTGCCATTGTAATGTAGTATTATTTGATTGGACGGGGTTGGGCTTTGACCCAACAGCCACTGTAACTGATTTCTGATGCCTACGTCATACGAAAAACAGATCCTCCAAGTTTTAGGTCTCTACGATCGACAGCTTAGACTGTCCGTCAGTCATTCAAGATAAACGATTTTATATTACTTATCTATGTATACATTGTATAGATTTCTCCACCAATCCGCATTGGAGCAGCGTGGTGGAATATGCTCCAGGCTTTCCCCGGTTGTGGGGAGCGACCCGTGCCCAGCCCAGGACATAAAAATGGTTGAAGGCAATGTATACCTACATTGTAATATGAAGATGAGATAATTATTATGTACATTATATACCTGTTCCATCAATATAGGAAAGTGGCATATCCCCACAACAAGTAGCTTAGTTTTTCTTCCCGACACTCTTATTTCCACTCTGAATTCTCCCCCTACCATGTTAAAATATATATTGACAAACGAATTTGAACCTTAAGTCGACTGTTTACTGTCTGATTTAGATTCTACAGATGGTACGTGGCTACGCATACATTAGGAAATGGCTTGTGTTAGCGTTTGTATATTCGATTATTTTATGTTTGAAACTCTACATTATTTCTCAAAAATCATATTTTGTAGAATGAGAAATTAGATTTAAAGACGACAGCCATTTTAGTTCAAAATTATTTACTGAGTTCAAGTTTATTTACTGAGCCCAGTGGTTCCTGCAGTATTCTTCATTGGGCTTAGAGACATATAAATTGTGATTTAAAGTTTATTATGAACGGTTTCATCATCCCAATTGCCCATCTAGACACGAGAATTACGAGTAACACCCCGAAAAACGTATTTATATTTAATGCCATAAAGCGCCATATAACTTAAAAAGTAGCTAGTTACTTTTAAAAAGAACAGAAGTAAAGTTCACATGACATTAAATTGAATTGCTTACCTAATTCTGCGCCATTGAATCTAAGTGTCACAGTAAAGTTTCTGAAAATTGCAACTCTTGGTCCTCGCAACGCAATCACTTACAGCAGAGGCAACCGAGAAGCAATACACTTCCACGTCTCATAGGAATACTCCTTTGTGCAGTGTGTTTGAACGCGCTAATCTGTGGAACTACAAGTCGGATTTCAAAAATTATATTTGTTTATGATAGCTACATTCATGAGGAAGGTTATAGGCTATCCAGATTTACGTTACAATACTTAACGCTGGTGTAACCGCAGGGACCGGCTAGTAAAGAATACCAATGTTGATCTGTCCGTGGCTGAATCGCCGTGACCAATCGATTGTGCGGACAGCGGACAGTCCCGATTGGTCGCGCCGACACGGCTACACGCTGGCGACACCCGGTACCGGTCACCCCGACACGTGTTTGGACGCTACTTTGTGTAATTGTTTTGCTTTCTTGACCCTCCGACGGTGGCTTTAACTTTTTCTTTTTCTGTTTCTTACAAACTGTTATGTAAAAGGTTGAATAATGCTAACTTTATAGTAAGACTAGCTGTGCCCCCAGTTTCACCCGCGTTAAGAATTGTACCGTAACGCTTGATAGCCTTCCTCGATTAATAGACTATTTTACACTAAAAGAATTTTTCAAATCGGTCCAATAGTTAATGATATTTACGCGTTCAAACAAACAATTACACAAACAAACTGTTTCGCTTTATATTATTAGTACAGATTTTCTTAAACTGCTACATAATCATAAAATTAAGAGTGCGTCAACCGACCAAACATTTTTCAATTTTTACTAAGGCTTAGAAGCATTGTTCTCGTGTTTTATGACAATCACTATCACTAAAATAGGTCTGTTAGAGCACTACTTCAAAAGGCTTTGAGTCTTTTCGCTAGGTGTGTGGTGTGGAGAAATTGGATGACGTTACGTGTTGATGAACTCTTTTTTGGTGAGCTTCTGCATATTTTTAAATTATAAATTTAGAATTTGAGAAGCGAATACCACGACCTCAGATGAATTTTAAAGAAAGAATTGCTATGGAAATAAATCTTGTATCAACAGCTTTTTAAAAAACCTAGATGTTATTAACAATTTGTGACTTTTCCAAGGTAAAATTGACTTCACACCAGTCGC
>DWQK01004249.1:0-10635 GCA_018231225.1 Noctuana stator
ACTTGGTACAATTATTTTTCATACTCCTGAGCTGGTTATAGTATACTTTTGATCACGCTACAATCAATAGGAGCAGAGCAGTGAAGGGAAATGTTAAGAATTTTTTTTTAACGCGGGTGAAACTGCGACGCACAGATAGTTGAATTAATAAAATTCTTTCAGTTAAGTATGAATTCAGTTTAATTATAATTGTATATTGCAGTTACTAACTTTATTTTTAAAACTTTTCAGGGAGAAAATTTATAATGCAAAGTAATGAAAAAGATTTTTCTAAGTTTCTTCAGATACTTGATGGCGTACCTTCTACATGTTATAAGTAAATCATTTTAGGTAGGTATACGAAATTATTTTGTAAATGCATATACAAATATATTTTACATATACAATTTCATCGTAACACGAGCACAAGTCGCGTGCAACATGCGACCGATTGCTGATTACTGATTACATACTCGTATATCAATAGAAGATTTCTTTTAACATTTTTCTCCGAAATTTACTATCTTCCAAGCGTTATTAGCATTAGCTAACCGAGATAGTTTACACTTATCGTTCTGACGCATACATACATTCCAATTTCTTATCATTACATTAATAATTTCGGGAATTAGCGATTACGGGAATTAGGGATTTAGGTAAATTGGATTTTGGTTATACATTCGGGTAATTACGAAAGCCAGGATATCAGGTCGGTAGTTCCAGGGTTATGGTAGATATTACGGTATACGGTATATTGTGTATTGTCATTATTACAGGGAGGAAACAGGGGAACACCGTTTGTATGGAGAAATGGCGGTTCTGTTTAAAATTAATGATGAATAACTAAAGATACATAAACACAAAATATAAGGTTACATAAAAAATCGTTTACATAAATTTTGATGCCGATCTATTTTTAGCTGTAACTCAGACCACTTGAAAATAATGCTCGCACTTTTTTTTTTAATTAAATTACGAAAGAAATCGTACTAAATACTTCTTACCAAAATCGCTTGGATAGATGTCGCTTGATTCATAGAATTATTAATTTCTGTCAATCTAACTTTAACATTTTTTTGATAATGTTGAACATTTGAAAGTGATATAGGTTCCTACTTCGTGAGGGTGGTTTAAATTAAATTTTTATGGATAGATTTTTTAACTTTACTTTGAATTTAAAAATTGCAAAGACTAATTAATGACGTAAGTTCAATTGCAGCTACATGTTGGTTTTTCATTTTAAGCGAGATGGGTTATTATGTTTTATCAAAATGTGCTCAGATGTATTTTGTCAGATTGCATGAAAATAACATGTTAAATTTTTTATTGCTTAATTTAGTGAGTTGAGAAAAAAAAATTACTACTTATTATTAGAAGGTACATCTCGTGCTTCAAATGAATGAACATAATAATAATAATTGAAATGTTTATTGTTTAGGAAACACTGAACTGAACATTTGAAAATATTTATAATTGAACCGAAACGAAATAAAATTCGCGATTAATTCTATCGATTACAGTTTTAAGTAAAATTGTACTTTGCTTTAATTGGATGTTTTTTAATGTAAGTAAATCATCATTTCAACTGTGCACATCAAATAATTTTTTTCAAGTACTATAAAATTTTATTTCATAATTCGTTCATGCTTACTACATATTTGTTCTTAGAATATTATGTTTATAGTTTAATATTATTTTACTCGCAGAGTATAAATTCTAGCATATTCTTCCCTATCCACCTTAAGTGCAGCAGTGTTGAAATGAAAATAACAGTCCGTTATTCGCACTTGGTACAACAGCACTCACAGAGAATAGGAAAGACGATAAAACTTTACAGATAATATACTAATGGGGTTACCAGTATTGATTCCGTTATTTTCAATCACCTCTTTCATTAGCCTCACAGTTAAGTTTGTAGTTAAATTGATATTATTTTTGCATTCACGAACAAAATTTCTGATAATTATAGAATGTAAATAAGAAAATCTATACCCTTACCCCTAGTTTTGGAATGTGTAAAATAAAAAATTAGCTTCAACTAAAATTATATTTTAAAACGCAACTAACTACCAAATGCGAATATCACAGATACGTCATTGTTATTACACTACTGCACTTAAGATAGATTTATCTACTTAAAAATAACTTTCACCAAACACCGCTCGTATCTTATAAAACCCACGACCGCACAATTTCTGCAAATGAAAAATTTTGAATTGAAATATGCCAATTGTATGCCGATTATATCAAACCTTATCATTAAAAATACTCTTTTTTTAACTTATATTAATATACTTACTCCGACGACCTGGCATAAGGCGGACTGTTATTCCGTCTGGAGCCCGAACTGCATAAAAATATAAAAAATAAACATTAATATTACCAAAAACACTGAAAAACGTTATATTTAACCATTTTAATCAATATACATGTCCATATTATAAAACAGCATTCCACAACACAAGGATCAATGTAATTAGTAGGTTGAAAAAGTACTTACCAACCGCGAACTGAGCAAGTATTTTAAAGTTTTTCAATAAACAATAAGCATGTTATGTATATGTAACGCGACTGATAATATTTTAAGATATTTGATGGTAAAATATAATTTTGATAAGAAACCATCTAATTCTTATACCCCCATAATTGAAAGAAATGTTTCTAAATAGGGTAGTAACTAGTGTTTTAGTAAATAATTGGCAAATGGCTGAGCAAATAAGGGTTTTGAAAATGTGGCCTAACACTACCTACCCACACTACAACCTATAATAATAGGTACATATATATTATTATGATCACGGTGTTTCGTCGCACGATTACTAATAAATTGCTGAATGTTAGAGAATTCCAGTGTTAAGAACATAAATAGAACTTATAGAACGATATTATATTATCATATTATGTACTGTTAAATACGAGTATATAGAAGCTACAGGTATAATTGATAGAAAAACGACAATTTTTAATTTTTTCTAATCAACATTTTATTTTCACCTCATATACATAATATAATAATAAGTCTATGATCACATTTGATATATAATAATTTGAAAAAGTCCTACTTCGTAAAGGAACTTGTTAAGTCACTTTGTGCAAATAGTAAAAATGTAAAAAGATTGTATTTTGTGTACACGAATATATGCCTAATTTGAATATGAATATATTGAAGGTATTTAATTTCATTTCTTTTTATTAAAAGTGTCTTAACAACCTATCTAATGATATGACGCGTATCTTAATATGATTTTACCCTTACTCAATTGCGTTTCCTGCATTCATAACTATAAATCATTTTAAATATTACATTAAATAGAATACGTGATGACATGATTGTGTATAACGATATAGAAATCTCAAAAGAAACTTCACAGTAAGGTCGCAATATCCTATCACAGTTGAATTCGATACTCTAAAAACATATAAGTTTCTTTTATATATTTTTTGACGGAGTTATTATGCAAACGTGCCAATATAATAAAAAAAATCAATTTAAAATACAAATTTTTGAAGTCATAAATAATATTTTTCTCTTTATAATTAGAATCCACATAAATCGTGTCAAACCAAATTCAAGATAATAATTTTAACATGAGCAATAAACATTTTGAGCAAATTTTACATAGATTATCGTGGGTAGCCATTCGAAACATTGTAAAAATAATTTTAATGGAATCATTTTTGGCAAGACGCGTTATGTAGTCTTTTTTGGAGATCGTGTGATGTCTCATTCCATGACCAGTCAACAAGTGATGCATTAAACTAATCTCGGCTAAAATTTACACATAATATAAACAATAAATTATTTTAAAATCTACAAAGTATTTAAACCTAATAATTTCTTTCAACAATAAAAACTAACAAAACACCTTCAAATAAAAATTGGCATAATCCAATCAACACTAATAAAGAACGAAGAAAAAAATTTCCCTAATTTTTCAGATTAACAGTGTAGTTATACTTGTTCCTAAGTAACATTTAATTATAAATATATTTTACTTAACAGTGACCTCAGCTGAATTATCTTAATGTACCAGTACTTCATCGGTAACTTATTAAAATATTTACGTCACAAGATATAAAAAAATTAGCAACTTTAAAGATTTTAAATAAGAATCGGCGTACATATGTATTGGGTTTATGATTTTTTGTATTTTCCTCATTAAAATTCGCTACCAGCAATGAATACTGGTTTCCTAAGCCATCAACATGACGTCACTCTAAGAAATCTAGCTCCCCTAAGCGCAAATTAAGTAAGTGGTTAACTGTTAAATCTTACATTAATATACAATATAAAGACGAACACACATGCAACAATCAAGTTCGGACATATGAACCTTCTTCTCTCAAACAGGAACATGAAAAAAACAAAATCAACAAAGAAAATTCCAACGCGATACTAATCTTTACAATAAAGTTGGAACATCCTTAAAATAGTAAAGTTAATGGTCGCATGCCAACGGTAACATGCCAGGGTTAAGTCTTTCAAAGCACAACACCAAAACTCAAGTCCAAGAAGTAGCCTCAAAAGGGTGATTGCAACACCCAAAGTAACTTTTGTTATTGTTCGTACAACACTAATACACCCAGCACATTTTAATTGTACACACTTCAAAAAGCACTTGATATTAATTTGAATAAACCATACTGGCCGGCAATGACCGTCTTTAAAGTATAAATCGTAATCACTTTTTCTAAAAGTCTCTCACTACCCAACTCACACCTCCTGGTAACTCAAAACTAAAAGTTCTTGCAACCCTGTAAAGTCTTAGCTTTTGCCAAAAGTCTTGTGAACTAATTAAGAAGAAAACCTTATTTAAAGGTTTAGACATTAACCGCGCGGAAGTCCCCAATCATATTGGGCACACGGTGGGGATCACCAACATCTGTGGTTTCGTTCCTGACCCCTCGTCTATTCCTGTCTCTAAACGAGCCGAAGCCAGAGTCATGCGTGGTAGCCGGGGACGTACCTACGAATATCCTGGGCATGTCACACTCCTCGCACTTGTCGAGCAGGGGGTGGTTCCGGAACGTACACATGTGACACTGCCAGGAAGATGGTGGCTGCTGGCCAGTGTATATGTTGCTGTAGAAGTTGTTAGATTCGTCCCTTTCTGTAAAATTAAGTACGTGTGTGTAGTGTCTGAATGAATGTATCTGATACACTATTTGGACGCTAAGTTCGATAGTAGCTTAAAAGGATAAGTAGAGAATAAATGAAAAATATACGTGAAAAAGAGTTTGATTTCACCAGAATATCGCTTCAGGTCTTGGAAAAAAAAGCTCCGTGCAGAACATTCATTTGTAATAACAATTCAACTAATACTCAAAGCAATGTAAGTAAACTTTGTAAGAATCAAGGTGAATCATTATAAGATTTCCTTTAGCGTGAGAAATACCTCAAGTGGATCGCATTTCATTTATATATTTAAAGAAAACAATGACAATAACTCTTGTTACATTGCTACAGGCTTATTTATTAGAAAATAATTATTATAAATATTTTATCAGAGAAATGCATTATTACCTTTAATAAATAACACTCCACAAACCCAAGAGAAATTGTAATGTGATTTTATTTTATTGTTACATATTTATTAAGTATGTTTTGTAGTATTTTTATAAATTAAATATAAAAACCTATATAATATCCCAAATTTTATTTGCGCATGTCAAGTTACCCCAACCTACCCTAGATTGGGGTAACTAACTTAATAATAAAGCTGAAGAGTTTTTTTGTTTGTTTATTTGAACGCGCTAATCCTGGAATACAAGTTGGATTTAAAAAATTATTTTTGTCTATGATAGCTACATTTATAAAGAAGGTTATAGGCTATCAAGCATTACGTTACAATTCTTAACAGCCAGTGCTAATATGAAAAACTAAAAACTTACCATTCCCCGCCATCTCAAGTCTTTTTGCAAGTGAGTCACATTCATCCCGCAGTCGTTCGACGTCGATCTTAAGTCGCTGCGCGGCTAAAGGGGTGGGCGGTGGTGCGGCCAGGATCCGAGTTTCCTTCGTGAGCTGCGTTAGTCTACCCTTCTCTTGTGCTAGGGCAGTCGCTAAACGCGCTAGGCGCTCCTTTTGACGCTCGATCAGAGAGCGATCTGCAAGTTTATAGGTTAGATGTTATGATTGAGACGTCATGAATTAATATTTCTATAGTAATCCATTTTTTGACAAGGGTTGGCCACTAACCCATATCTCCAATCCGCATTGGAGCAGCGTGGGTATGCTCGAGGCCTTCCTCAGTTGTGGGGAGATACCCATGCCCAGCAGTAGGACATAAAAAAGGTTGGAGGCATTCCTTATCATTCATAAGTTGCAAACGAGCATGCATTCCACCTGATGTTAAGCAGAGACTGCAACTCTCGGACACTAATATTCTAGTTCAAGTAGAAGAGAAGTCCAATGTGGGATGACACATGGAGGCATTGCTACTCATGAGGACTGAGATGGTCACCTGAAATAACTTATCTATGACATCTACCCTCTCCAATTGAAACATAAGAACTGGAACTGGAGATACAGAGTTATGCAACAATATGTTACGATCCACTACAGAAACGGATATAAAAACTTGCTTCAAAACTCTGAAATGCCTATGCAAAATAAATATTTGGATGAGAAGACAAGTTTACCAACTTTGGTTGAGGATTTCATTTGATTATACACACTACAACATTAACATAATGGGTGTATTACCACACACAAATAGAATCTCAATTAGTTATGTCACTGCAGTTGGTTTTTCCTTAGTTGAATAACAAATATATTTGGTTTTTGTAGTTTTATTACACATGTTTATAGGATTTAGCATACACCTTTTTACATTAAAGAAACTTCAGATAAGTACATTAAGTCATGAGCCTAACGGAAGTTGATGTCAGGCTACAACTAACAACCTGATGGTGTTCCACATTGGCGCTTTAAGCTGGTGCTACGGGAATGCTTTTGTACACAACTGCGACTCTGCCAGAGACTGTCCAGCCACAGCCTAACCCACATATCACCTCATAAAACCTTGAGATGATATATTTTAAGCTCAGGGAATGTAGCTTACTATCATATAAAGCTGTATAAAAATAATTCTTACTTTCTCGTTGAAACTATAAAAGAAATTTATTAAATGGCATTAATGAATAATGGAATTTAATCCATTTACTTCTTGGTCTGTACTGGGAGCATTTCTACTACTACTGTGTAGTATAAAGATAATTCTTTATCCCAACAGTAAGTTTTAAAAATGGTAAAAATTTATACTTACCATATCCCGGTGGTTCCGGAGCTGTCCTAGTTGGTCTCGGCGACTCTATTCGAGATTGCGGATGCTGCTGTGGGGGCGGGGCTGGCGCTCTACGCCTGGTCGGCCTTGTTGTACTAGGGCTGACAGTCACAGTAACATGACCTTCAAAACCTGGATCATCATCCCTTGTTTCCCTGACTGGACTGGCCATATTTGATGTTGGTGTACAGACGGTTAAATTCACAGATGTTATAGTCCTCGGACTATCATAGTCTTCTAACCAGTGATCACCATACCCACGACTCACATCCATATGACAATTGACATTGACAGATAAATTTAACGGGTACCCTCTTTCTGGTCGGTATGTCCCTGATTTAGCCTCTTTGTTCTGTGGTTCTGGCTTTGGAACAGTTGGTGCTGGAGATATTGATTGACTGTGGTCTCCTACAGGTTCCTTTAAAGTCTCTTTAAATGCAATATCTGGATTTGGTTTTATGAAGTTCAGAGTCTTGGGCCTCTCAGGCTTCTCTGCAGGAGCTGGATTAGGTGAAACCTCCTTTTTAATAGTTTTTTTCTCTTTCACAGTCTCCAAATTGTTCAAATTACTTTTCACTTTATTGCTCTTTATTATTTTGTAATTGGTGCTCTCTGCTTGTTCTTCAGGGTTGCTTGGTGGTTTATCATCTGGTGTGTTTTCTTTTGGTGTACTTTTATCCTCTCTCTTATTCTCATTGGTTAGCTCCAAATCACTAGGTGACTCTGCATTATATTTTGCATAACAATTATCAATATTTATAACTGCAATTGGAGATGTAGGTTTTGCAGACTCCTCATCATTGTTAGAGTCAACAACATTTTGATTTGCATCAGTGTTAACCTTAGGTTTGTTGCTGTCTTCAATGAGGGCATTGGAGCTCACTACAGCTGTTTGGGGGCCTTGGCAACTGACAGCCTTCACAGCAGAGGACTTCACAGCCTCATGCTTAATTATGGGCTGGTTGCGGCACTTGACTGGCGGGTTGAGCTTAAGTTCGTGTAGCTGACGAGCTGCCGCCGAGGAGGACGCATGGTAGGCGTGCGTTAAGGAGGCCTTGACTTCGCTGTGCAAGTGTTTCTCGCAAGCTTGCTTATCGTGACAGTAGAGTTCGATCGTATTGGACACAACATGATCAGGGACGCCGGGAAATTTCTGTTTCAGCTCATGAAACAATTGCATAAGCGATATGTTGGTGCATGCACACGGGGAAGGGTTCGCGGTGCTTTCGGAGAGGGCAGACATCGCCGCCCATCCTCGCGGAGGCCCACCCTGCGCCGCGAACTGTGCCCCACGCCTCGCCAGTCGTTCCACACTCCCACTCACCGACAACTATTACCAAACATCTTCTGCTCGCACCACAATTTTATTGTCTTTTCCCTCTAGTGACGTCACAATCCTTAAAATCACTTTCTCACACAGTTACGTATACATCCCCCGGCTATTGCGCTCGCGAACGTTCATGACTTATTAATCCCGAATGTACACATGTGACGAAAAAGAGCATAAAACGCGACAAGGCTGAATTTTTATATCTTTTGTTATCATCATACCAATGCTATTTTTCGAAGTGTTGCAACATACTGTGGAGTTGTTTTATATCAAACGATCAATATACACAATACTTGTTGCGTTATTGCTCTATAGAGAATTCGATTAATAAACACAAAGACACAGTATTTACGAACCCAAAAATAAAATTACGAAAATCGCGAACTTGTCAATCGATTCTTCCATTTTGCCTGTCTGTCTATAGACAATTTTTGTTTTTCTTTTTTAATCAATGTTGCCGTTATAATAAAAAAATGACAAGCACAACTGAAAGTATTGCAATTTTCATTAGATTCACAATTTAACTTTTTTAAAGCTAGAAAGATGATAATGAAAGAAAGATCTTGTGAAAGATAAGATCTTAGTTTATATATTAATATAATGCAAGTGTTATATATTTATAAGTATATTCGGTTTCAGTTTTTTCTATACTTGTCTTTGGTTCAAGTTTGCGAATGTCAACATTACTTACCTGCTGTCAACTTATTAGCAGTCAATTTGACATTGAAAGCCTACGGGTGGACTGACGACTGACATGACAGCTGGCTGACAGTGACACCAAGACTTGATCTTGAATGCAATTAGTTTATTTGGTTTTTTTCAGAAGGGTAACAGAATAAAACAGTTTGAAAATGGTTGACGACCTGCGTAAATATTTGAATCATCTGTTAGAGAAGTAATAATAGTGATGAATTATTTATTTAATAAGGTTTGCAATAAAAATGTCGTATATTTTGTTATAAATACGTTGTTTTAGAGTAAATGGTTTGCACTGTATACTGATTACGGACCGAGATGGTGTTCCAGTGGTGAGGTCTGTAACTGAGAGGGCTCCCCCACTAGCTCTACGGCCCAATTTTATATCTACTTTCGGCATGGCGACAGATCAAGCAAGCAAGCTTGGACTTGGCAGGAACAAGACTATTATATCAATGTATTCGAGCTATCAGGTAAATTATTACCGTCGTAGTGGTATATACAATTGTAAAACATAGTTAAATTTCACAGTCCTATTGAGGACGAGGCAATGTTTCTCTTGAGGATGAAGGGAGTTGCCTAATATTAAGTCATTTTCTATTTACCAATAAGTAAGTAAGATGGTACATAGAACATCATTATTTGCTGTTATATGTAGACGTGGGGATTTGAACCCGCTGGTCATTTTTGCAGTTAACGCCTCTAAGACATCCAGACAGTGAAGCGAGGTGAAGCAATTGCATTGCATACCTTCATGCTTCATACTCACAGGCCCAAGACTCCGTGTGTTGTGGATGCTATAGACACTAGCCCCAGATATAAAAAGACAACACACAACCAATCAGTTTGTTTTTTAACCACTCAGTTTTATTTTTATCACATTCCAGGTCATACAAATGAACAAGCTACCTTTAGTGATCACATTTATTGGCAGCGACAACTGCAACACAGGACACATATTGTCACTTGAGAGCCAGATTGAACCGTTCCTGAAGGACTTGTCTGCAATCGTTGCTGATGCTCCATAAGTCAGGGAAATTATAGGAATTTATAGAGTTAAATTTGTAGTGCAACCTACCTAACATTATTTACTTGTTAAAAATCTTGTTTTGGTTATCTAGAAGAAATTGCTATTTAGCAATGGTTTTCAGTTTATATGTTTAATTAAATGTATTTTCGAATACAATTTACAATTCTATGGTTGCAGTAGGTATATTGCTAGATGTAGATGTAAAGTAGGTGGTAGAACTTGCATGGTTCGACCAGGGAAGTACCACAGCTGCACCCATGTCTGCTGTGAAGCTAATGAAGCAATTCATTTGTGTTTCTGTGGAAAGGTGCAGT
>DWQK01004250.1:0-10634 GCA_018231225.1 Noctuana stator
TCAAGCGCTGCAACAATTCCCTAAAGCGAAGCTTGCCATCAACCGTTTTTATGTCCTACTGCTGGGCACGGGTCCCTCCCCACTACCGGGGATGCCTGGAGCATACTCCACCACGCTGCTCCAATGCGCAATGGTGGAGAAGTGAAGCTTACCCAAAGAAAAGTTATTGTAACTATTTGGTGATACTTCATGATGTAATTCACTACAGTTAGCTCAAATCCGGTCAAGCAATACTCGTATTGCAAGTTGGTCAAAAACTACGACCATATCTGCCGTTAAACAAAGTGAGTTGCTCCGCAATCTCATTCATTCTCTTTGCAGTCTTCGCAACGCATTCATGTTTGGAAATTGAGTGAAAGTTATTGAAACAAACGAGTGGCGCTGCCAAGGTGGTCCCATCGTTAATCTTTTATCTAACGCCGTGTCGTCTGCTCTTTGTGGTAATGTCACGGACGTCTTAGTACGGAGCGTGGCGAATCGATGCTGTTTCCCGCCACACCCCCCTGCTCGCTATTGTGCCGCGAACCCTGAATTTATTTTAACACATTAGCTTTGCCTAATGTGAATTGTCATTAAATATAAAAAAATTGAATTAGTTTGGTACTTATGCGGCCTAAATGACATGTGTGTAACGCCTTTCCTATTCATGCATGCGGCATTGTTAGGTATTTTAATACATGTTTGGTAACATAAAATGTTCATTTTATATGTTGGCCTCTGGCTCAATTTTGTGAATGTGCGATTAAGTTTTTTATATTAGATATGCATGGTAATAAAAATATTGTCACATAGGTAGGTACCTACATCTAATTGCAGTTATTAAGTTCAATAACTCTTCTATTTTGGTACTATAATGACATCTTGAAATTCTTCTTAATTCATTATCCCAAATAGTATTTAATACTTCATCAATTCATCAATGTTATAATAAATAGATGGTACCTACGGGAATATACAATACTGGTTAAAAATAATAATTCTTAAGTAATTCTTAAAGGTATCTATTAACGAAGTCATTACGTCGCTAATTAGGGTCGTTTTGCTGCAATTAAGATATTACTAATAGAAGAGAAATTTTACTAAGTACTCGTAGATACCTACTTCGGATGCTCTGACCTGCCATCCTGTTTTATTTGCTTTCAAGTAGGTACCGACTCGATGATAATCATTAAAACATTTAAATACGTACTTGTAGGTATTAAATAATAATGTAGATTTGATCTTCAATTTAATTTATAATAAATTGCTATAAAGATTGAAAAAGCCAATAAGCCGTCCCTCGCCCTACACCTGAAGTACTATTTGCTCACCACGATTCATCCTATTAAGCCGCTGAATAAACTCATTATGAGTGAATGCGACTACCCGCCGAAAGGCTCCTTTCAAACGATATTAAACCGCGTTATCCGCGTTTATTCCCGGCCTTGATTAGTACCGTATCATTTAGTCCTGCTTTGTAATTATAGATCTTTGATGAAAAAGTAACTTTATGTGTGGTGAATAGACTCTAAAGTCGCCTGTGAAAAGTTAGCGGCGGCGCCTTTGACCGCAGGAGATGAAAAGCGCCGCGCGCGACCATTTATCATTGACAAACACAATTGTATTGGGACTCGGCTCAAGAAATTGGTGGACAAACAATCTGCGATTCAAATTTTAGTAGCCTTCAAACTCTTTGTTCCGCTCCTCATTGTAACCAATATTTAAATCGATACAAAAACTAGCGTTTGATAAAAAAAAGTTAATTGATTTTTTTATGCTAATTTTTTAATATTTGAGCCGTTGCGAAAGTAATTTTTTGCTGAAGCAATAATGTATTTATTAGAGAAGGTGTGGCTATAACCATCGTTTAAGTCGCCTGTAGGTCAACCCTAAGCACATTTTCATGTTTCATATCTACGTATTGCTGCTCTGCAAGTTCACCGACCGAAATCGGGATGTCGTTCATGATCAGTTCCCTAGTTTGACAACAAAAGTACCTACCTAGTTCAGAACAGCACTTTGCGTCGTGTTTCGTTGCAGCCGAAGTTCGATTGTTGGAATATGAAGTTTTACTTAGCTGTTTTCTTAAATTATCCTAAATATTTTGTCTAACTTAATCATAACCATAACATACAAATACGATAACAATGTCTTGGGACTAGAGTCCCTAGGAAGAGTCGGGGGGAGGCTTCGCCCCGCCTTCCCAACTCGTCCAATCGCGCTTGAGATGCGCTGTCCCCAAAGATAGCTAAGAGACTCCATGTCGACGAAAATGATTCACTTTTGACGCTTTAATAGTTTAATAATGAGAATTTGTGAATAAATTGTCAGACGGGGCATTCATAATTTTTAAACATTTATGGGTATGTTAGCTGGTTTACTAAATCTCTTCTAGTGTAATTCGTAGATTGGCTTCATAGAGTCATATGTATAGAGGCAGCTATAAAGTGGTATTATTATAGGTACTTGGTGAAGACATACTTAGTGGGTAAATGTTCTTTTTAAATGCGTTAAAAGTTAAAAAACTTATACAATAATCTATTAAATAATATGTCAATTTGAAGCTTTCAAAAAGGTTTGAAGACAACTTAATAAATGAGGTACGAAGGTTGGGTTGGTAACTTGACTTAATGAGTGCACAATAGACATGTAATTGCTTGATAAAGAAATACAAACAAGGATTGTATTAATCGAGTACCTACATACACGAATATTATTATAATTAATTCATAAACTGACACAGCAATAAACCAGGTGTCGTATTGAATAAGTTATTGGCATTCATTAGTAAGTAATTATGCGCTCATTAAGCGTCGAATCACCGAGTAGTAGGTAAGAAGCAATTATGTAGTCGTATGTCAACATGCAGGGGTGTATAGAACTTACAATGTTTAAATTAATAATTATTTTTATCATGTTTAACAATTTACTGTGTAATAGGTAACTATCTAATGTAGGGTTGTTGAAAGAACGAAAAAAAATAAAGAATTAATAAATAGTTTATTTTGTACAACAATATGTGCAATAATGATAATTATCTGTGTAATCGTAATGTTTGATATCCTATAACCTTCCTCATGAATGTAGCTATCATACTCAATAAGATTTTTTCATATCAGACTTGTAGTTACAGAGATTAGCGCGTTCAAACAAACAAACAAACTCTTCAGTTTTATATATTAGTACCTATAGATTTGAGAGAGAGTTACAGTAATACTAATAGGAAATACTGTTATTAGTTGACAAAAGTATTATTGCATTAGACTAACTGCTTGTAGAAAAATTAATTCCAATTATGTACCAAATAGTTAGGTTACATTTTAGTAATAAAAAATCGATCAGTGTTTAGATCAATACTAAAATTGTATAACAACGTTAATTGGCTTCCATCAGAATTGATGCTTGAACTTTTAATAATAAATATTTATACAGGTAGCAGCTGCATTAAAATCTTCACTCGATACCCAAATAATAATTAGCCTGCCCTTAGCACCTCGGTCGGCGTCCGAGAAAAAAGACCGCGGCCAGTCTCGCTCGCGAACCAACATAACCTGTAATTTGGAAATTATTATCTAACACATTGTGCCTTTCTGGTTATCCCGCCGGTCAATTTGCCGTTTTTATGGCTCCCACAGAGCTGCGGTCTCTAATTATCTCTGCCACGATCGCGGCCCGAGGCGAGATCGCATCTATGACGAGCCGAGAACTGCACCATATCCCGGCGTGCCACGGTCCAAAACGGTCCGCCGTAACCGCCCTGGCTTAGAAACACGAGAAAATGTGTTTGAAAGGGTAACACGTCCGCACCAACTCTATTTGTTTTACCGCGAAATGTAAAAGCTTTAATTTATTTTGCATTTACCGAATACAAGAAGACCGTTATGCGGTCAGCCAGTAAATCAATGTAATTATACCCTGTAGGTAGTACAAGTAGCAAATATGTAAAAATGTTTAATTAATAAACATATTAAAACGTATAGGTACATCATAAGATTAAAACGATCGATTTAGCAGTTGCACGAGTGGCAACAGAATTCTACCTTGTTAGTGAAACTCTATTAAAAATCGTCAACATTTCCTTTTTATACGCCATTATCTATGCATGATGTCGTAAATTTAAATTACAATCGGTAACTATTAACGCCCAATTTTTAAATTAGAGAAACGAACGAACCGGGAAAATAACTAAACGTAGAGTTGTTTGAGAACGATTTCGGCACTAGACGGTCGTATTCTATTAGAAAGGACTACTAATAAAATTAATTTATTTCTCGATTACTGTAGTAACTGAGTTCAAAAAGGAGCCGCGGCGTCGCGTCATTAATCATATTAATTAAGACGAACATCAGTGGCTTTGTTCACGATGCTTTCGTTAAACGAGCCGTCTTTACGCCTCCAATTGCTGTGCGTTTGAATTACTGTCGTGCGATCAGGCAATAATATTTTGGTAAAGTCATTTACATTCACGGTGACACCGTGCCGTGATGCCGTGACGAGAAGTGATAAGTTCGGGTTCCGTTCCGTTTCAACATTCCGTGCGGCAATCGATCGATTGGTCAGAGACAATATTGTTTAATGGAGCGTATGTAAGCTCGTCTTGCAATTTACTTGTTTTATGTGTATAATCAATAATTGCAATGTAAAAGTTTTTACTAGCGGCACGCGGTCACGATTTGGCGCGCTCATGTTTTTATTCAATCTTATTGTTTTATGAGATTGATGAATTGAAAGTGCGGCTGGAACATACCGTGACCGACAATAACGGATTGCTGATAATTAATATTTTAATTGAATTTAAATAAAAGCTATTTATAGCCGGAAGTTTATGCCGTTGATTGATTTTTGACTCATCGAATAGGTAAGTGTGCATTAAAACGTGGTACTTATGTAGGTACGTATAGGTAGCTATTTCACTAGACAAATAATATGCATAGGTTTTATTTTTACGGATTGACAAGCCTATAGATAGATAGAATTGAGAAGTAAGTAGATGCAGATGAATTGAGAACATCCTCCTTTTTTTTAACGTCATTATTATTTCCATTATGAGTGACCCATTTTGTTATTGACTACTCTTTAGCGAACTATGCGATTGCCTTCATCCTTTAAGGGCATTCATCGGAGGAGTGGAACTGCCTTTCATTTGTTCCCTTGTTTCACTTGTTCCTTTCAATGTGGTCTGTAGTAGATATCTGGAATTGGTCAAAGTAAGGGCAAATGTTGGGCGTACTGCGCTTTAATTACAAGAATGTTGAAGTCAATTGTAAGCCTTTTTAAACAAACAATATAATCATTCCTGATCGCAATTTGTACGGAAAAAAATACTCCAAATGTACCTTCCATCCATATAATCTTCCAAGTCTATTCTATCTAATATCTATAATTGTTGCAAACATGTTTGTTTTCTCGTAGAAATCTGCGGCCCATCTTATGAAGACATTTAATAAACCATACATATCATACCATAATGGTAATAAGAAAAACTGCAGTTAAAAACTGTAATTTGCTGAATAATTGCATGTAACGATAGCACGTAATAGTTCTGTTTTGAAAGTCATGCGCGCAATTTGTCCCTAATGAGACAGAATTATTATCAAACAAGTAGGTATATATTAATGTACTATATTTAATTTACGGGTAGGCCATTGCATGTTACTAAATCTAAATGCACTTATACACAGGCATACTGTATTATTACCATTGAAGTAGGTAGCATACCTATGAAAAATGATGTATCATGCACTTACCTTGTTATTAATTCACTGAAGAATTATGTCTTCATTGGGTTTTGCAATAAAAGTAACCAAGCTTAAAGACTTTATTAGGACAGAATTAGTTTTTTATTTGTGATTTTTATTTAGGTTAGTTAATTTCATTATCAACAGTTGCTAGGAACGGACCCTGACGTTGTGTTTTTAGCTTTAGTAGTTAAAGATACAAATTTTAATGTAGGTATTCGCAATTGGTTTCAATCACAGCCTGATTCTATTTTTTTGCCTTATTACCGATGTCACTAACTACACTTACTATTGATGTCACTAACTAGGTCACAATTTGTTACAAAATTTAGTTCTGAATGTTCATGTTCATATAACATGCATGAAGCGCATACAGTATGTTACCTAAGTTGATTTATATAGATACCTAAATATCTACATGACCTACCCTAGTAACTAGTAATCAAGTAGATACCATTTATACGAACTCGAATTTGATAGTAGATACCGACACATCGTTGTAAGGCCCATTTCTTATGTAAATGAATTATAATGCAAACTGAATGTTTTTTTAGCATAGTAATGAGGTTTTCATGTAGGATAGTCTATCTTTTCAATGGAGGCCCTATTTGCAAGCGAATAACTTCCTCCCCAGTAATTATCTCGTATTAGAGCCTATTATCGCATATGATGCTCTATCAGTTTAATGCATTACAATAATCGGCATAGACAATGCTACCGAGTTGCGTCCAAGAGACCAAGTAGTCTGTAGTTTAATAGGTACTTGGATAAAATTAAATAATTGACCTACTGTTGTACCTACCTATAGTTATTATTAGGTAAGTCATAGACTCGCAACGCTTAGATTAATTTATACAAATAATTATAATTTTTTTTCTGTCGTGTTTCTTTTTCTATTTTTACCTAAGTTTTACCTATAATTAGTTTATACTTTTTAATCTTTGTATGTTATTACGTAGTTCGTAGATATAATGCTCCGATGCTTTAAACAAACTAGATATAAGTAGGTACGAGCAGATAGGCACACTAAAACCAATGAATATTACATACACAACAACAACACACGTAAAACTTATAACTTTACATCATGCCAGTTACTCGTATTTACGTACGTTTGTTTTGTGTTTTAAAAATGAAATATCAACGCTCACACTTATTTATTTGAATACATTTAATGTGTATTTGTATCTGTCATTTTCAATTCATTCAGGTACATTGCGCCCTCCCGTAAGGCTTTCGAAAGTTATTTGCGATTATTTCCGAATTTCATTATTGCGTTATCATTTTGTTAATAACGAACCGTTCATATTGTAATTGGAACTTCAGGCTGTTGGTACTAAAGTATATTTTGTATTGGAGTAAGTCAGAAAAGTCAAAGAGATGAAAGATGCCGCAACCATTTGTCACTACTTTCGGAACGAGGTGGCGGAGTAAAGTACTGGCCCGCCCTGTTTGCACCTCGGGCTCAGACCACTTCTCTTTTTACAAGCCTTTATTTTCATGGAGCTTGGTTCCATTAGCGGATGTATTACGACAAATTAGTAGATAGCTAATTTCTATATAGGTAGCGAAACAAGAAAAGTGTCGATTGCTTTGAATTCTACGATGTGAGACGATGGGAATGTCGGAATGTCATTTGAATGTCGTGGTTACCAATCAGCATCAGATGGCCCCTCGTTGCTCTTCAGATGGTTCCTCATTTGCTAGATTTTTTATAGGAACGTCATAATTTTCATTTCTTTTGTCAATTATGCAGGTATTCTACAAACATTTTAAGTGTTAACAAGGGTCAAAGATAGCAGATGAAGATAGCGCTACAGACGGATGAGAGATGCTTAGTAGTAAGACACGGAATTTTTTAAAAAGAATCCTTTAAGAAACTTGACCAATATATTTTGCCAATGGAGACAAAGCCACAGCCATAGTGGAATGCGAACTTAATGGTTTTGGTTTTGGGACCGTGGCCAATCACTCCGTCATCAAAATTAAGGAAACATTCAACGTAGCCTGTTTGCGATCATCAAATGGGTAAAAACTGGACTAATGTACGCAGCCCGGTGGCAATTGAATGCTTTAACTCCAGTATAATTTTCACGATACATCGTATTTATGTAATATTTTTGTGTAACCTAAAATATCACCTCCACCTTTGTGTTTTCAATGTTTCGCATCGCATGCGCTTGTTTCCTGACAGGTTGTCAATGTTTTACTGTTTTGACATTTCAGAGGATAAATTATTATGCAGGATTTATAGTGGATTACTTTGTAGTAAGATTACGTTTCTGCTATCCTTATTATAGCTTTATGAGAATAAAGAAATTCGATCATATCAGCCAGTTCAAAAAGTAAGAGGTTCTAATACTACAATGTAGGTATACGAATATGTTCGAATTTATCAATGTATTTATTTTTATAAGTAGTATGTTTTCCTGGCTACGACGTAGCAAGCTTGGCTAAAAGAATTGCAAAATTCCAAGCTGTCTTTTAGGAGAAAATCTACAAAAGGGAAGATAAAAACTAATCGCCACAAACTTAATTTGTAACGAAAACCTCTGAAAGAAAGCGTTTTCCTAAAACAAAGGTAAGTTTGCGTGTAAACACGCAGACCGCTATAAATAGTAATTAAATAATTCGAGCCTAATATCGAGTGGACGAGTGGACGGCGGCCATTACACGCAAAACGCCAAATCATTTACAAGAAAGCGAGAGCCCGTCTTGTACTATTTACATAATTTATTCAGAGCACATCAATAGTGTTGTAACTTGAAAAAAACATATATTAGAACTTTGTTATACCAACTATCGAAATATGTTTTGTTTGAGAATTAATGTTGCAGTACACAAATTTACTTGTAAGTAATAGGTACCTACTACTTTTTACTTAAAACTTATAAAGAGTTTTTTGTATTAAACTAATAATGTTGTGTAGGTACTTACCAACCCGCACTTGTCCAGCGTGGTGGACTATGGTCTAAACCCTTCTCACACTGTTAATACCTTCTCATTCACGCAAATCTTAACAAAAAACTGTAACAATTGCAGTTGATTTCATTACAGGTACCTACTATTGTACCCGGTCCTAAATCGTATCACATCTACGAGCTACAACACTGTTCGCCTCACGCCGCGATACAATCTTCCAAATATTAAACTAATATTTAGGCAACGCTTTGCCTGGAGCCGCCTCATTTGAATAAGGTACGGTTTCATCCGGTCGGTTTACAATTTTTCCTTACATTTTGTTTCCTTACAACTTTTAGTTGCCTTCAACCCTTTTTTATGTCCCACTGCTGAGCACGGGTCTCTATCCACAACGGAGAGGAGATACGGGTTAATGGTCAACTCGTGTCGGATGTTGTTAAACCGCCTAAAGGGCCTCCGACCAGGTTAAACGACTGTTATCTGTTGATAACAACCGGGACGACGGCTTAACAATGTGATCGCTTGCGATTCACACTACCAGTGGGGAAATGCTCACTTCTTTTTCTTCTTAACTTTTAGTTACTAAATATTTAGTTAGAATGATATCCTTTTTATATTGATGAAATACGAGCAGGTAAAAAGCGAACATGGCTACCACCGCCACGTTTCTTATGCCAATATCGGACTCTTGAATTCAATTTCCAGTTTCCAATTCCAATTGCCTTATTTAACGGAAAAGATGATACAAATATACAGAATTGTCACCTCATCACTGTGTCCTCACAAATTTCTATACGCCAACATAGGCAAAGACAAAATAATTAATGCAATTGCATAGCTATTATGGTAAGCCTACAGAATACAGCTACGGTATCCGGTATCACTTCCTGTGCAAAGACAAATAAAATTATTAGCCAACTAAGTACCCTATTGCATATAAATCATACATTATCCCACAAATCCGCATTGGAGCAGCGTGGTGTAGTATGCTCCAGGCCTTCCCCAGTTGTGGGGAGAGACCCGTGCCCAGCAGTGGGACATAAAAAAGGGTTGAAGGCACACATTATTAAATCTTTGATCTTTCTTAGACACTAGCAAACTTTAATCTACCTACTCGTACCCTCTCGGAGCAACGAAAGCGAAGCTTAAGCCGTTCGGGTGTAGCTGTAAATATCATAATCATAACCCATTAGCCAGTTAATGCTATGTCTCCGCGGCGGCCTTTGAGCCAGGTTTATTGCTTCGCTATTAATTGTGAACATCCACCCAGAATTAATGCCGATATACAACCACGGCCTTCCGCGGCATTGGCCCTAAAACCCAAAACGTATAATAAGCCCCTATACTTTCATCATGGTAGTAATTGAAATTCGATCTTACTTTCCCGTTTTCAATGTAATGAACTTATTACTTATCACCTACTTCTTGACTACTGCAACTCGTAATAAAAAGTATCGTGTAAATCACAACTATTAATTACCTAACTATAAACTACTGATGACTAGGATCTGTAGATTTCACACTGATTCACGACCCGTATGGTGTAGTGGTTACCATGGCAGTCCGCCGTTCGAAGAGTCCTGGCTTCGATTCCCGACATGGTGGAAATTGAAATATTAAATTTAGGTTTCTGTTCCCGGTCTGGGTGTTCGTGTAATGGTCTTTATGTGTGTCCATGGCATTCATGACACAGGGAATCCTAGTGTGGGGCTGTGAGTGTGAAGCGTTATTTATTTAATATTTACATTGAATACTATAGGTATAATTAATGTGCGTTTCACTTACTGAGTAATATACCTTAGATACATAAAGTTATAACCTAACCAGTCTAGTTCTAGGGTCAAAGCGAGACTAGCTCTCAATAATCTCGATTAGTGTTCAAGTTGTGTAGAGCAAAGCGAAGGCGGTCGCCGCCGCCCCTTTGTACTTAGCCAATCACACGGCCTGTCTCCGAGATCAGCCTGTGTCGCACCAACACTTGCTCAGAAACTAGTC
>DWQK01004251.1:0-10634 GCA_018231225.1 Noctuana stator
GTCCCACACCAGGTTTCCCTGTGTTATGTGTCATGGACACTTAGAAAGACAATTACAGAAGCACCCAGACCGTAAAATTTTGCTCACCTGGCGATTGAACCCAGGATTTCAAATGCTGGACTAGTGTGGTAACACTACACCTCGAGGGTCATTAAATCATTAGGATTGTTACCTATGCAATATAATCTGAATAGTTTTTTTGATGCTAAATAAAACAACATTATTATGATCACCTTATCCTGCAATCTCTTATACTCATTGTTTAGTATCTGCTGCTTCAGGTCCCTGCAGACATATCCAGCCTGCAGTTTTTTCTGCAGCTCCCTTAAACTGGGATCCCGCTCACGCAAGTAATGGCGACGCATCAGCTCATTCACCTCCTCGTTCCGAACTTTGGTGATTTCTGCACCAAGCTTGGCTTCCTGCTCTGCACGTGCGTTTACAATCGCTGCGTGATCAGTTCTCTGTAATGTTATAATCATGAATTATATAGGCGAATTTTATTTTCATTTTTACGACTGTCCAAATATCTGTTATTAAGAGTTCTGGTTTCAATTACTAGCATAAGTGGATTTGCTCAATAACCTGTTTTATAAGGGTCATAATAGTACATTTACAACTAATTTATTCTTTTTCCATGATAAAAAAGGCACAGATGCAGTCAGACCTTAAATATTACATGACTTTTTCGTCCTAAAGAGTAGAAAGAAGCTAACAAGAACATCTTTTCAGATATGATTTAGTACTATTAGAGTTAATTTTGGGCAGATAAGGCAGTTAAGTCCAGCAGACTAACTCACATAGGTCTGCTGCTTATCCTACATAAATACAGGCCGCACCTCCTGAAAATCTCTCTCCATCTCACCCTCACGTTGGATGAGAGCAAGACAGCGTCCCATTCTACCATCTTCCATCCGACTGTTCAGCCATTGGATGTCGAGCGCGCGTTGATAAGACTCTAATTCCTTACGACGAGCTTCGACAATGGCATTGCGTTGTAATTCGTTCTTTGGCTCCTTTTAAAAGAAAAGTTTTAAGTTACTACTTGAATTTCTAGATGAAGATATTAATATTAGTAATAAAGTAATTTCAAATATTTAAAAGAACTTAAACGTCGTGAGTGTATAGTTTATAATCTATGGAACGTATTACGTACGTTTAAAGCATTTTAATATGAGAATATATTATGGTGAAGTGAAAGAAAATTTTGTGCTTACCATTATTTTATGAAATATAACGTTATACAAGTCACAAAACTGCAAACAACAGCAAATAAACACGTTAAGTACAAATATAATTAATATACAATAAAACAAGCCCAATATTCTTCAATTCAATTCAGTTAAAATTAAAGAAACAAAACAAAAAACAAACAGAAAAGTTTCGAACTTTTGACTTGACTTGACTTTGACATCGCTCTGTGGTTTCGTTTTACCGGTTGTACGTTAAAAAAATGTCAAACATCGGTATGTCAAACGTAAATCTATGGACGTTCATAGATATATAATGGCGAATTCATTGCGTACATAATACAGTTTTAATATACTGGCCACCACAAGTTTTTATGTAGTATTAAAAATGATATTTGTTTGTAAAACATGTACTCAAAAACTCCATGTCGTATCGATTCGGTTTGTTATAATCTTTGGTTGGATTGGATGTCATTTCATTCATAAATAAATAAATATTTCCATTTTAAATTCCGCTGAAAACATCAAAATATACAATTGCAAAGAATGGAGAAACATAAAACCCCAATAAACTATAATTTTTAAAATAGTCAAGTACAATTTGACTATTTGAATTTTGGAGAACACTGCGGACATTATATTATTTAATTTGATGGTTATATTGAATATATTGTGGAATGAGATTCATCATTCCTCAGATAATGTATACTGTGTTAAATTAATCAAACGTAGGATGTACATCAGTTTTCATCAAAATAATAAAATAGTTATTATACTATTATCTGTTTCTAAATTTTTTAATCAGCTGGCGGTCAATTTTGTTGTACAAAAATATGTTAACCCCTAAAAGTGTGGATTTCTTAAGACCTGGATACACTGAAGGATTTACATATAATTATGATGTATCTATTTCTGTATATACAATGTACTCTGTGAACGGTGGTCTGTGGTTCTGACCAAAATGTCAATTTCAATAAAAGTCACGGCACAGATTAAGTAAAAGTACTTCACTAACGCCATCTATTGCAATGCAATGACATAAGGTTTCCAAGGCGATAAATTTTTTTGGTTATTTATTTCGCGTCGGCCCGCGAGTTGTTTCGTTTCCCGTCACGCCAGTCCAGTCTCTCAGTAATTGAGTTTTGACGTGTGACAGCAAACTGCAACTCGATCGGTTGCAGAGTTGTTGGTGTATCGAAATTAAAGACAGTGGGTAATGAAATAGTGATAGAAATGGCAGAGAGTAAAGGTGCGTTAATCGCGAAACGAATGCAAAAGCATGCCGGACGGGCGAAGGAGAAGGTATTTATCGTTTTTATGTTCCATGCGTTGTGTTCTGTTTTGGTGATGGTGTTTAAAATGTAGTCGGAAGTGTGTGAAAGTGGGTTTTGTGAGGAGTGCCGCCAGGCCGGGCCCATCTCTCGTGCCGGTGGGCTCACGGCCCGCCGTCAGTGGCAAGTCTTATCGTCACCTGTTGCATATCACATTGAATTAATATTTGGCTTTACGTCTAGATAGTTGTGCCCTTTTATTTACCCAAAACTCAGCTGACTGGCATGACGGGCACGCGACATTATCGCTTGTCGGAGCCTTATCATTTCCAGGGTGAAGCAAGTGCCTATTTTTAGTTTGTACTACTTGTGATATATTTGGAACAGACTTAATGGGGCCTTGATTGAGCAGAGATTACATGAATAACATTATTTACACACATATGCTTGTGTTAACTTTGGGAACTTTCTCAGTTATGTCATTGCTAGGTCCAATGTGAGCCATTTCTTGGGAAGTGTTCCCGATTTTAAAAATAACCCGAACGTTAGCAACAGTCCCTGAAGCTACAGACGTACTGTGCCGGTTTGCTCCGGTAGTTATTTCAACTTCTCTATTTTTATGCAGTGCCACCAAATAATTTATTTTGACATTTTACAAACTGGCTGTACGTAAGGTGTTCTTAATTTAAATGCATTATGAAAAATGTATTGAAAATAATTTTTTTATGTATTAATTTATTTATGTATTAATTTATTTATATATTTATAAAAACAATTATTCATTTTTTTATTTTGAGGTTTAATAAAACTAGTAATTATATAAGAAATTTTAAAACTGAGTCACTGAAAAATTTAAATAAAAATTATTTAAATACAAAAACTCATCTTAGCCTGCAAAGAGGCTCCATGATATAAAATAAAGCCATTGAAATATTTACTGAAAAGCGCAACATCTCACTGCTCTAGTTAAAGAAATAACACATACTTAAATTATCATTATATGTATGGCACAGGCTGTTGACCTAATCTGGCAACTAGCCCAGACCAAGTGCATCAGACAGGAGCGCCCTCTGCCAACTTACAAACACAAATACTAATCAGCTTGAAGAATAATATGCTATGATGAATTGCTCAATCTTTGTCTGGGAAGTATAATAAGATACTATTGAATAGGCACTTTTGTATTATTTGTACATCTACTAAATCATTTTCTAATTACCAATTAACACAGTAATGTGCGACAACTTGAATCTTGCATTGTGTTGTTAGTATGTTGACCCCTCAGAATCCGATCAAGGGATCGATATCGACTTTAAGATTCCCTGCTTTAGACCGTAATCAGCTAAACTTACCAAAATACTTCATCAATCATGTATCTTTACATGGCATGAAATGAAGTTGCTTCCCTGTCTGTTTGCCAGGTCATCTAGTCTATTTATAAATAGTAAATAATCAGGCAATATCACATAATTTTATTTAATATTTTTGTCATAGAATGAGTACCGTAAATACAATTTCAGTCATCCATTACCATCAAGCTATAGATTGGTAGTACTGCATAGTATTACTTTTGCCATCTGCCAGACTTTTTATGCTTTATATCTGACTGAGGAGAAAAACTATGATTGTCACGAGCCTACAATAGGCTACAATTGGCTAGCATCGTCGATACGGTACACGTGTTTACCGTTAACTACGAATCTCCGACAATATTAACTCGTAACGGTTGTCGATATTAAATAATTTTCTTTTGCTGTTGGTCTCACGTGGTACGCACGAGCCTCTTCTAAAATGAGAAGGGTTTAGGCATTTAGTAAACTATACAGAAGATCTAACTACATAACTAAACCGACTGTAAATCAAAAACTTATTCATCATAAAGTATTAGGTATACACTGGATGAACGTTAAATAATACGGTACATCGGCTTTAGGCGCCTTTTCGGCTAAGGTAGGCCGAGAGAAAAGAGCCGGCGGAAAAAACTCTCGGCGCCCTTTTAACATCTATTCTATTATGAAGTCTTTACTAACGCAATAGAACCCAAAACAATGATTTAATTAGTTTAAAATCCGTGTTGTAAAATATGTATGAAATTTTTTTTATTTTACATTTAGCTTTAGAATTGCTATATTTACAGGGTGAATAAAAGAACATTTTAACTAAAATAATAAAAATGACTGCGCTGATAAATTACCATTTTCGACTAGTCAACTTATTCACGCCTGGTATCCAAATAACAATATAAACATAACATATTATTATATCATACCGTCGTTATCAATAAGAGATTTCAAAAGGGAGCAAATTCCTCAACCACTGCGGAGTTCATCTTAGCAAGCGTGAACAACTTATCTCGCAGTAGTGTAACGATACATCTCAACATAAAAGAAAAGTTGTGGTTCAATCAAGAAACTGAATTCCAAGCAATAGATAACTCGATTCCTATGACCTGCCTCCACTAACCGGTTTGTGATATCATCGTGTAGTATTAATCAAATGTTGCCGCGACGGCGTTTAGGTTCGTGTGAGGTGAAATTTTGTTAGCCACCAATGAATCTTTGATTTTATTACACTGACTCCTCTTAATGGGCTTAGTCTACAACTATTATATTTTCTATTTTTAACCGACCTCAAAAAAGCCTATATTAAGACTTATGGTTTTCCCATGGATGCCATTGTCAAAACTGGACTAAATTAAAAAGGGACCAAACGGAAAGCACCAGCTTTCAATTAAAAAAAAATCATCAAAATCCGTTCACCCAGTCACCTCCTCCTTTTTTGAAGTAACAGTAGATGTCTTGTCTATTTGAATTCTGTATCCCTTATACAATAATAGATGACATGTATTGTCTTAAAATAAAGTTCAAACTAACAATTGAAAGGTTACGCGACTGTGCAGTTGTAAACAGTTGATCTAACTGTGAGCGCCATGGGAACGTCTCCCTTAATGATAACACGAGAATGCAGTAATATTGCAGTTAGTGTTGAATAAGCGGCGTGCTTTAAAGTTTAAACAGAGTAGCTGTGCCTCTTAACTAGTCGCCGAACCAATTAGGGTAAATCGATCTACTTATATGTAAGGTCAGTATTTCCGGGAAAGATATCCAACAGTTTCAAGCCTTATTTGCGTAATGGCCTTTGTTATTGTTTTCTTTACAACACTTACTAGCTTTTACTTTAGTACTTCGTTCTTACCATCAACTTCGAATTTAGCCTTTTTGAGACATTGAATGTCTTCAGATTAAGAAATTTTATCCATTTTGTGTTTCAGTTCATTCAGTTCAATTTCGGCACGTTTCACTTACTAAGTTGCGCCTGTTTATCATGATTAAGATTGTTGGTCAAAAAATTTCTGCTTTTATATCAATATAAAATAAAATAAAATTGTTCAAATGGCAAGGTATGTATGTACTCAGTACTTCCGATTGTTTTACACCTACCACTTATCGTATAATTTGAAAGTCACCACGCCAAAAGTGCGTTTGATGCAAATCCACCTCTAGTTCACTGTTATATGGTCATTTTTCGTTTTGTCCACATGTGGCTTTCTACGCCCTCGATGGCGACGAGAGTTGACTGTCAATGCTCTAACAAATGTTCGCGTATGGTAATTTGACCAATGTTTAGACTGACACGTATGAGGTCAGCTTTTGTAACTTCATGTCCGGGCTGTGGAGCATCTCGCTTTACATGGGATTAAGTTTTGCGAGGGACTGATTTTAGTATTCTGTATTCTAGAGTTTTCACATAGGAAAAGTACTGTTTAAACTTAGTTAAATTATTATTAGTCGTCTAAAAATAGCCCTTAATCACTTATTTTTTGCTTTCTATAGAAGATGTTAGTTCTATTTATTACTTTTAGTTCTTAATCCTATCAAGATTGATCTGTAACCTACGCGTAATGGCAAGAATTAAACTCGTAAACATTTGATGAAGTGCTAACAAATCGATAAAATCTTATTCCTTTGAAGCTTTGACCTTTTTAAATTTAGCTCTTAAACCTTTTAAAAATGATACATTTTTAACATTTTTAATTGGATAATTAAAGTTGGGATTGTTCAAAATTGATTTGATTAAGTATGAGTTAATCTACTCGTAATTATCTTTACTTTAATTAAATATTTCTACTGCTCCTCCACATCAGTATTTCTTAAGGTTCATTTTCTTTCTTGTCATATAATTTTCTCAATATATTTCTCTTTGGGCATCTCTTTTTCTCTCTGAGTAGTTCTATCACTGATTCAGTGTAAATATTTTGGGAATACACAGCGAGTACGTAATATTACTCTTGTTGCGCGTAAACTAAGCTTCTACGTGTGTTTAGACGTGAACACATGTTCTGAAAACAGTAATAATTATGGTGTTTGTATAACCCACATTTGGGCATTCTTTAGGTGTTGCCCATCAGTAGATCTAAGATTTCATCATCAGTAACGCTAATTAGTTTCTTAAATAACTGTAACTCTGTAAAAGCTTAGTAATTTGAGAGTAACATATATAGGTCCTCAACCCAAAGCATTTTTTAATATGTTTTGAAACCTTAGTTCTTTTCCTTGTGATAAAAATATTGAATTGTCGAATCTCTAGCTGTAGAACGAGTTTAGAAAGTGTTTTTTGAAAGTTCAAATATATTTTATAATAGTATGTATGTAGATATAAATACTGGTCAATTACTACTACCGACTGGAACCTAACTTTAAAACACAGACAACAGATAATGAATGAAAGATTTCTAACTTCGCACGACCATTAGCACCTATCGCGTATAATTACATGGATGTGGCTTCAATGGTAGAAGAAACGTGAGGTGCAATTGATTTGTGTTATGTAAACTTAACAACAACGCGAATCAAGTTTCCGATCCATTCATGTACGGTCAGGGTCTATGACCGGTGACATCACCATCCGTCCAATTTCGCTGACTCTTGTTGTCATATGAATAAACATGAAAATCTTGCAATAACATCCACTGATCTCAAAAGGAATTATGATGTTTCAAACGATATTTATTCATTTTGAGACAATATTGTCACAAGTAGGTAGGTAATCAAAAGCATTCGCTAGCTCAAATACTTCTTTAGTTCATGTCTAAGATAGATTGAAGTGTCAATTTGAAATACCAAAATATTGAAAGACACTTATAACGATCATGATGCTGTTTTGGATTTTCTGCCAAAATTTCTGACCGTCGATTGCCAATCCATGTACGTGATTGAGAGATTGTTATGTATCTTAATATTTAATCAATTCTATATTCTATCTGAGGCACCAAAGATATAGACGATTGCCAAAACTTCAATAGGACCGAGGATATCCAGCCCATTGTGTGGGCTTGCGTCCTTGCAGCGCACCCACACCCAATCGTTCAACTCAAACTATGTCCCACGCCGCGCCCACACACAAACAAACCAGCACTTTCGTTAAGTCAAATTGCTTAATAGACTTATTTATGTGGGGAAAACGATAGATAGCCCTGCGCCTGCGCCTGCGACGCTGCACCACTCAATAGATCACTCTGCATTTTATGGGGAGAAAGTGGAAATCAGGGAGTGGAAAATTTCATTCGCTAGATTTAATTGATTCTTGTTGTGAAGGCTTGTTATATGTTGATCTTGATATCGATTCTGTGATGTCAGAACTGTTTGCGATATATCAGTATAAAATCTGTCTAACTTGTAGTAGTTAAACGGGTACTTATTTTTGTTGTTATTTTAGTGCTATGTACAAATTAATTCTGATAAATTTTGATTGATGTTCCATATATATGTATGATATATATTACATATTGCCTGATGGGCAAATGCGGTTTTCTAAGCAGCAACACATTCAGTAGACCATTATGTGATATATTTCAAATAATAAAGTAAATATGAGTTAAAAAAATCGAAACATAACTCAATTTAAAATTGGAATGGTCGACGCAAAGAAAGCAATTACCTGAAATTTGACGTCGTATTAACTGTTATCTTTTAAACATTATATTGCCATTTAGCGAATAATTTCTAGATCGGCAACTGCAACGATCCCCACTTAGATACGTCAGGAATCTAGTTTGCCGAGAGGCTGCTGCTGACCTTCGCCATCCGGTTCACTAGGAGATAGGCTTACAGGTTGCTGGTTTATAATGTTTCCTGTGTTTACATCCAAGTGGTATACTGTGTCACCTTCTTTGTACTATATGTTGTTGTTGAACTCGTTCGTACCTGTATTTTTCTCTGTAGTCAATTTAATATCATCTTGATTTATTTTCCTCCTTTTTTAAATAATTCAAAAATGGATTTTATTGAATTTGGATTCTCTTTTACTTTGCCTATTTGAAACTATTCAAAGATTATTATTTCACGTGACTTTAATCTTGACTCTTAATACTATCTGTAAATTTTTCGAGGTTATTCTAGCTTCTCGCTAACGTTTTCTTATATTGTTAACACCTAGAATGTAACTAGTATCACGGACTCTTGCGCGCTTAGATAAGATATGAGATTTACTTTTAGTAAGTCTTATTTTTGCGTACTTCTACGGAATAATATAGGTATTTAAAAGACTGTGTTTTCTTCTTTATTCTCTAAATTTTCCGTACCTAATTACAAGCCATGCTTAAGTATGCTCTATCTTGAATCATCTTAGTCATCTTAAATTAATTTGTGTCTATTTCCGCTGTTAGAGCTATCTGACCTAATCCAATTGTTCGATCTGAAATTGGTTCAATATTTAATATACATGCAACAGCGCTGTTATGCGTAGGTACGTAACGCCACGTTTCGTCACAGCGTCATCGCCCACTTCCTATGGCGTTTGCCAATTGGTACACTTTCTTACCGATGGTCTACAAGTGTCGTTCCGGTCAGTCTATTATTAAAAATATCTGACTATTAAAAGCTGACTATCACGCTCCTCTGGCCGTGCACGCTATTCATTGGGTGCGACACGTTTTGAAAAACGTATGTGATTGTTATGGCTTTCATAAAGTCGTCGATTTCTCTACCTTTTTTAAGAATCGGAACTTGGTTGTGATAAAACGTAAATGGTGACACAGATGAAGCTTTAAAGATTTGAACGATACGCTTAGCAATTCTTCGAATTATCCAATCAATTGTACATAAATCTTTGCAGCATAGGTTCTGATAATACGCAGTAAGAACGTTAAAGAATTTATTAATTTTTAAATTCTTCCAATTCTTCCAGCCCCACCCAATTCTACCGCGAAGCAATAGGAAAGTTTCCTAGCCAGTAGCTACTGCCAGTAGTCAAACGAGATAATTTAATTGAGCTCTCATGTGCAGAACGCAAGTAACGCAACTCTTTCATATGTATTTTATATAGCAATTATGACGTCATAGTATCCCAAGTCAACTGGCAGATATTTTTGATTTGAAAATCATATTAAATTCTTACATTTTTTAATGTCCTTTTTAATTTGAATAATATTTTAGAATGAATTTTGAATGGTGTACACTTTCTCATTATAACATTTATTATGGTGCGAGGTTACAGTTCCAAATGTGATGATAACAGTGTAGTTAATATATGTGAAGCGATAGTCATAGTTCTTGTAGTAGATAATAGCAATGCACATACATACATAATATATGTTCATTATACAACCGCAGACAAGATTTCGGCATTGCTTAAGGTGTGGTGTGAATATCTTTGTGATCACTTAACATCATGTGGTTCGTTTGCTCTATCATAAAAAATCTTGACAAGTGGCTTTCATTTCTTCGGAAATAGTAGTCAAACATTAATGACCGAGTGAATTATCTTTTACCAAAAACTGGTTTTAAAAGGGCCCTCCATATTAAGCAGGTTATCATAAGACTGCCGTTCGTCCATTCATATAGAAAACGTAAATAAAATGTGAATGGTTAGTGGTAAACCTTTAAAATGAGACCAAGATGTGACCAGAAGTAGCCGGTAAATTCAGTGAATTTAATGAATTTTGATCGGCTACAAATACTACAATTTGAATATTTTATATTTCCATACTTTCTTGTTATTTTTACCAATATATATCACTAGCACTACATAGTATAAAACAAAGTCGCTATCTCTGTCCCTATATCCTTATGTATGCTTAAATCTTTAAAACTACACAACGATAGAGTGATTGAAGAGGAAGGTTTATATGTATAAACGTTCACAGTTTTTCTGTAGTGTATTTAGTATCAGCATT
>DWQK01004252.1:0-10633 GCA_018231225.1 Noctuana stator
CATTTGCTGATTTTGTTACATAGTTAACTTAATTTCCAATTACTATAGTGTATTGATCTGTTAATAAAATCATTATAGTAACAATTAAAGCTTACATAAAAAAAATTTTCACACATTACTAAAGACTAGGCAGTTGAAAAATACTAAAAGATCTTTTTTTCTTTTCTATATTATTATGCTCTAATTTTGGTCCAGATGATACAGTAATTAGTATAAATATTTTACAGGTGGAAATCAGAGAGATCTAGCTCGAGCTAAAAACCAGAAGAAACAACAAGAACAGCAGAAGAAAAAGAATGCTAGTGAGAAGACTGGCATGTCTGTCACTGAAAGGAAGCATAGGTAGGTACTATAACAAGTAACTTTTTCATATTAAAAGGTGCCCACATTATTAAATTTTTATTCTACTTGTAATTTTATTGTCATGTGACAATTGTATCACTATCATAGTTCCATTGGACATGGGACTTAAATAATGTGAGCAGGGTTTAAGCCCATGCAAGGACCATGCAAGGAAAATGCAGTTTAGACTTCACATGCCTTTTAGAATGAATATGTTAATGAAACTTAAGAACATGCAAATTTCATTATGCTTATCTTCACCATAGAGCGATAGCTGATTTATAATATTAGCCACAGAATATTAAATTAGAGGCATGTGACATAGGAATATAAGAGATGCAGATGACGCAGATGTTGGGGATATTATGCTTTAATATTATAACTCAGATGAGGTTTCATGTAACCTGAGGTTGGTCATGGGTTTCAGTGACCACTTAACATTGGGTGTCCTACGTACTTGTGTGGTACTCATTTATAATTAAGACAAAAAGTTTGTTATAAACAGTTGGAAAAACATTGAAGACTAAAGTTTTACCTGACAGAGATAATGTTTTTTCCTTTTTTTACAAATGGTATTATAAACAATATTTTATTACAGAGATGCTGAACTAATGAGGGAAAAACAACGAAAAAAGGAGGAACAAGCAACATCAAGCGATCAAAAACAAGAAGTTAAATAAAATAAAAAAATAACAGAGTATTAATAAACCAATAGTGATGGCTGAATGATAATGTATGAACAATGACTACAGTGTTGCAAGGTGTAAATTGTTGTAGTGATATTTAGGCAATCTTATTCAATGATTTCCTAATCAATCTCATAATAATATAGACACATTGCCTTATATTGCAGTATGCATAGTTAAATTTAGAACACTTTGATTCGAGTATTGTTATAATATTTGAAATAAATTATCTATAACAGCAAAAAAGAAAAGTAAATGAAAAAAAAATAGCATTTACAAGTCTTGCTTGATTTGACTGAAACAATTTTATACTATTACCTATGTATTTCTAAAATTCCCAAGCCTATGTAATTTTATACAATAAAACAACAAATATGTAATATTGTTTTAATTAATAATGGATGTCGTTATTCTACTTGTTCCTTACTCTGGCCCAATGTATTAAGTTATTAATATTTTATATACTACAAGAAATAAGTACTGGCACAGAAATAAACCTTTTTAGTACACATGTACTCATTATAGGTACAGAGGTATTAAAAATACTTTGCATTGAAGTATTTTTTGTTTATTGTATTTATCATAAAACATTAATTAATATACAGTCCACTTTAACATTAGTATTTTGGAATGTATAGTAAACAATAGCTTTATAAAAACAAAAAAATAGTACAAGTACTACCAGTAGTAAAGCTACATTTCGTATTGTATATTATGCCCTAAAGAAGAATATACAAAGGAAGAAATTAAAATAATTATGATATCTATATCAACAGAAAAGAAAAAAACAAATTCTTTGTATCGAGTGTAATAAAGTTATAACATATGGGAGATACACGTAAACATTACACTTATTTAACTACTTGACATAGTCCTTAAGTAGATAAGGAGTTTTGTGTACTTAAAATTCAATATTAATCACGCTGGCCTTTAGTAGTGATAGCTAGATAGCAATTATTTAATAACATCTGAGACAGTTTGGTTGCAGTTGCAGGTTAGTGACCTGCAACTTTACTTATCTATATTTTAGTGTAGCTGAGCATTATCTTGGTTTTACCATCTCTACTTATCTAAGAGAGATGTCGATGTCCAACTACAGTTCATAAAAAGACTTTCGAATTGACCGAATTTACAACATTCCTAAAGAAAATTGCTAGAAACGTCAAGATTCGAACACTGACCCACTGGAGTGAGGTAAAGGTTGAGATTCTTCATCACTATCATAAAAATTAATCAAGTGATACAATAACAAAGAACTTTTTCATATTAACAGCTTTTAACTAAACAGTAATTAATAAAATTTGTGCTTTCATTTTGTAGTCAACAGTTGTGAGGTTATTGTAATTTTTGCATTATTTAAAAATAATTGGTAGAAATATTTATAAATTAAATTCTATAACTAATTTTCGAGACTGGCTATCAAGATCTTCAAAGTATTATTATTACAATTATGAATAATAAAAAAATATAATATTTTTTAAGATTTTGATAACCTGCAAAATATCAACAATATCGAGCAATAGTTTGGTAAGACAACAGATAACAAAATAAAATATAAATACCTCTGACAGAACAAATAACAAGTTTTTTTTATGGTAATTTTTGTTATCACTATAATATGCCTAATTATTTATTAATATTACACAATGGTATGTATAATCAACTTAACACTTTTTGGCAATAATACTCAGTATCAATACCTAGCCATCATGGCAAAGCATTTTTAATGAAAATAAATTGGCTATAAAAATATTATTATTAAGTATTCCCATTCACTAGGCATTTCTTTTCAAATGCCTCTCTTTGTTTATACAGTTCATCAACCAAGCCCTGAATAAAGGGATGATCGAACTTTCCATTGGTAGCTGCAAAGAACTCCTCTAGTTTCCGAGGTGCATTTTCACGTTTTTCATACTCAAATGCTTGTAAAATCATGTCATATCTGTCCAGATCTTTTGCAAACTTAGCTTCAGGGGAGCTTTGATTTTCATATTCCTGGAATGTGCCAAAATAAATAATTATATTGGAAAGTTACTGGTTAAAATTCCAATAGGTTATATACCTAATTGTATTTTTCTACAATGATAGCAGACGCAACAGTTAGTGCACTAGCCCATGGACATCAAAGTATAAAATTTCAAATGGTATTGTGGTTGTATACTAATGCTATCTAAGAGTGCAGCTGATTTAAGCATATATTATGCCTGTTTTATAAAATAAGTGTGGAAGTGGAACTCTTCACATGCTTTAAACCTAATAGTGATAATAGGCATATGTATGTATGTTGTAGGTATATGATAAAATAAAATTACCTTGTAAAGCTCATACATCCTATCTCCTGCAATACCAGTCAGTTCAGCTATTTTTTTCATGGCCTCATCTTCCCTCCTGTGCTTTTCTTCAACTGAGACCCCACAGTGAGGGGTTAAATCACCTACAATACATTCAGCAAGGTCATGGACTAAAGCTGGAAAAAAGAAAGAAAAAGAAATTTTAATACAGAACAGAATACCTACCTACTTTACTTTCATTCTAAAACTAAACACAAAAATTGCTTCACATTAGAAATTGCTTCTTTTGGTGTCTGAAAAATTGAATAGGATTTAGTGACACCCGTATAAGTTAATTTAAATTAACATTTGTTCAGTCAATTGTTTTCTATGAGGAAATAACATTTTACATTAATAAGAATATTTGTATGTTTATGTAAAATACACTTACATATTTGAAGACATTTAAAGCGATCCAGCTGTGTGGGATTGTTTTCCTCTGTGAGAAGGAAAGTCATCATTCCCATACGATACATATGGCCAGCAATACTCTCACATTCATCTATGTCGCATAAAACCCAACCAGTTCGTTTCTCATGCTGTAATAAACGGCATAAATAATATAGAAAGTATTGAAAATTAAATTTCAATACCTGTATCATTGATAAAAAATATTAAAACATACCTTCAGACGTCCAACCAGTTCCAAAAATTCAAGTATTTTTTTATTGTCATTTATCAAGGCCATTGTTAAATTGGCTGTGTTATTAACAATTTGCGTATTCGGCTTATACGCCTGATATCACTTTTCTAAAATAATTGTTGTATTCTACAAACATTAAAAAACGTTTTCAATAAAACTCTCCTTCCTTTCTATTCTATTTCTATTAATTCTTTTCTATTTTTTTTATTCCATTCTATCTACCACAGATGCTACCATTCAAGAAACGTCTAGTAGTCAGTGTCATGTCATGTCAGTTGCCGCCAGCTGCTAGTGTCGCTACCACAGACTCCACAGACTACTTTAATGTCACCACATTTCATTCACGGCACCACAGAATGATACTATTATATTATACTCCTACCCACTAGTAGTGGTTATCATTCCCAAACAATACAAGCCTTGTAGTAACAGTGGGTAGTGGGCCATGGGTGGTACAAGGCTTGTTAGTAGTGCAAGCCAAGGTTATCTTTTACCTATATGGACCGGCATAGTGGACCAGAATGAAACTTTGGGTAGGTATATAAGAACTAGGTTTGTTCGCGCCTGACCTATGCGTCGTCATGCGTAGGTAGCAAGGATGCAGTGTATCCGTCTTCAGTTGCAGCAGAACCAGGCCCAAAGATTATAATAAGAATAAACATACTAGGCCCTACGAGCAATCGTTGGAATAGGTTTTAACGTGAACTCTTGTGTTCGGTCGCCTCCAACCATAAGGGGAACAACGGCTGTCGTTAGGTTGGCGGAAAGGCCTACTACCAAAGTCTGAACCCCCTTTATTAGTGTAACGTTATTATTATATGTTACAAGGTTCATACCTCCGTATAACTTAGGATCAGATGTGTCATCATGTAAACAATAACTGTAAAAATATAATCTATTTAAACCACGGAATAGAGAGAGAGCTGATTTCCGCGTTTTAAACTCACCCATTTACCTAATGGATTTTGGATGGATGAAAATCATCAACAATCTATGGATCAACTGAGAAGGAAACTATTTGTAACATTAGTACCTTACCACGCTGGCTAAGTGCGGTTCAGTAGTAATCATCATCATAATTTAAAAGGACTTGATAATTATTATAGTATGCGTATTCAACAATAATAAAATTGGACAAATATTCGATACTCTTAAGGCTATCAATGATCATTCCGTCGATGCGATACTACACGCGTATTTTTGTGCATACGCCATGCATTCGGTTTGATTAATATGATCAATGATGTGGTACCGAACGCATACTATGAATCGTAATGATTTCCCATATACCGCTACGCGAATTTAAATTCTGTACCCACGACGCGCGACCAGTGAAAATGCGGGAGTCCTAGCAAACGGTCCGTTACTGGAATTAGTTTCAAAATGAATATTCAATTTAGTTTAAAATCTACCACAATTTTGTCGAGTGCGTGCAATATAGTCGGTTTAGTGATACAAAAGTTCCTGATTTGTGAAACCTTTTGGAATGATTTTACTGCTGCTCTTAGTGTGCTCAGGTTTGAGAAAACAATTTTTTTTATATTCAGCAATCTAAAGTCTTAATTTGAACTGATGATTACAACTGATTTAGTTAGCTGTGGAAATTAAGTATAGGCACACTCGTAAGTACCTAATTGTCAAAATTCCATTTGTTTTAATAGCTACGTACTTAACACGTAGTGTTCTTACGAATAGGTATCTAGGTATATAGGTATTCTCTGCGGTATAGGTATTCTGCGGTATAGGTATAGGTATTCTCTCACTATTCTCTATCGGCTGCGTAATTGCATAAGTACGTATAGATATACCTAGGTATGTCTACGCCTAGGTATATGCCTATATTACTAGTAGCATTAATATGTCAAAAAATGTTCTCTTTTTAGTATGTACCTAATAAAAAGAAAACATTTGCGTACGTAAAAAGTATTTAACATAAATGGTCTCTATGAAAACATATTAAAATAAATAGGTATTCCATTTTTTACTGACAATAAAACAATTTGGAGTCTGTATCAATTTAATAACGCAATTTAATAATATTGACCATACTTTCAAGTGGCGTATGATATACCTATTTAGACATACATTCTATAGAATGTATGTGGACTATAGAATGGACAATTCTTTAAAGTGTGCTGTATAAGCACACTTTAAAGAATTGTCCACTACACCGAAGCCAATAAAAGGTTCTTGAAACTTTCTTTGCATTTCAATTCGAAGATATGAATCTCAATTCTATTTATATGGGAGTCACTCGAGCGGTATGACATGTGACTACCAAACAACTCTTGAGCCGGATATTTTCTATCCCGAAATGTAGTATGAATCTATGCTATCAAGGTACGAGTTTGATACGTCTTGTGGAAGTTATGTGTACGTGTATGTCAATCTGATGTTAAATAGACACTCCAAGTAACATTAAATAGACACACAGTCACTTCAGTGACTATACACCTACCTAGTTTTATTTGAAGCGACCATATTATTAGTCCCCCATGTTAGACCATAAATTATTATTGCTACTCAAACAACGCATCAATGTACGACATCATGTTACTGATGTTCATGACTACCATTAGAAGGCCTAGACGCGTGTTTGCTATGGTAGTTTAGTAATGTTTTTTTATCAACTTTTAGATAATAAAAAGCGATTATACTATAAAAGTAAACGAATTGACTAAATAGGTAATATTGATATATTACGAAGCGTATTTTTTCCATTGCAAACCTTAGTCTAGTAGTTCGCCAAGTTAGGTTAGGTCTTTAGCAATGTTTTAATGAGTCCGTAGGGGAAAGTAGAAGCAATTGGTACCGGGTCTGCAAGTTGAAATCAAGTCGCCATTATATTCTAATTACTACGGCTGGAGTTGTAATGGAAAGTTGTCGTAGATCAGTTCTTCTGAATTAGATTCTGTCTACATATAAAACAAAATATGCAAGATAGATCTCAATCCCAAATATTTGTTTACCTACTAAACATTTTCGTTGCGACGCGCTATATAGCGACTACTGTATTACGCTGAGATCAATTTCTAGTTTACTTTGCTCTTCGCCACATACTCGTAGGTTGGGACTGGGATGAGTGCAGACTGCAATTTCTACAATTTCAAACACTTGTACATGAATTTGGAATTATGTATTTAAACTTATTAAGCAATATTAATGCAAGCAATATTTTGCATATACATTCATATCCGACAGCAAATAGGTATACACAAATTTAAGTATTTATTTTTCTAAAAATTTATTTTTGTACTATTTTGTATGCTAATTGTAATATATTGGGCTCGTCAAGTCGAATCATAATACTCGTGAACCTTTACATTCCGCCCTCAGATCACTTTTAAAAGTTTTAGTTCAAAGGTCTCTAAAGCAGGTAAAAACCACGATCAAAGATTCAGTTACATATAGATGAAGCTAATATATTATTATAAGCGTGATAAAAATCCAGAAAATCTTACGTAAACGGCGAGTAAAAAATTGAAGATAAAAAAAAGTTAAAAATATTTCATTATTTTAACAACTGTGATTTACGTATTACGTACATATCGATTATAATATTTTCAGGTTTAGCGATAAAATGGGAGACGCCGCCTCCATACGACCCAGTGTGGTTTGCAAGCGTGCAGACACATGGTCCTGTTCCTGCCCTCAATGAGACCCGGTTTTGGGGCTGGGTTTATGAGCAAGACGTAGAGTTTAGGCTTTTCACAAGGTAATTACAAATTTGAAAAATTTGGATTTCACCCATTATTCATATTATTATGGTTAAAATATCTTTTTAATATTTATGACTTCAAACAAGTTTTTGTAAGGTTAATTTACGTCAGAGTTCTCTGACTGGCTTTGGATGCAAAATAACTGTCTGGTTTTATAAAGTTCATAATACGCTGATAGTAAATAGTTTGTGATATCGCTAATTTATAATTATTATTTTTATATTATCATTTAATTTATAAATTTTTAAAACTCTTACAGGCGGAACCCATATGTTCACCAGGTTCTGAAAATAAATGATTCATCATCCTTCCAAGATTCCTATTTCAATTTTGACAACAAGGTGAAAGTGCTCGCTCACGGTTGGCTTAACCATGGGGACGGCCCGATGCCAGAATCTATTAAAGAAGGTATGGTATTATTACCTACTATATTTTATCTGTATATGGATGAAAGAAGATCCGAAGATATACTTACTTTGTTCAACAAAAAAATATCAAATCGTTGAGAATGAAGAAAGAATATGTAATAGGAAATGTCTTCAGGGCTTATTCAGTCCCTTCCAGCAGACGAAAGCGCTTTCATTATAGAATACGAACCACCACTGAACAAGACTCTAATCCTCTCAAATATGAGTAGAATTAAGACCATAGTCCACCTTGCTGACCAAACCGGATTGGTGAACTTTTCATTCCTTTTTGTTACTATTTTTTAGCTTATTTTGTTAAATCCCACAATGCTTTCTTCACAGCCTATCTCAACGTCAGCGACATCAACATTATTGTAGTTGACTGGGGCAACGCTGCCAATGTGAACTATATATTAGCCAGCTACAATGTAGCTATGGTTGGCCGGTTGCTCACGGAGTTTCTCAACTTCATGAGTGGCGAGGGTGTCTCCATGGACGACGTGCATCTCATCGGGCACAGCCTTGGTGCCCATGTCGTGGGCATAGCTGGTGCATACGTCAGGAAAGGACCCATAGATACAATAACGGGTAAGCAAAGTTTAAATCCAAAAAGTCGAACGTTAAAAGCTATTAGTACAAAATTAAGGATCTGATATTAGATTTTTATTGTTCTATAAATAGACGTCAATGAAATAAAGTAACAATATGTGAGTAGCTATTGGCGTGAATGAGATCAGCGTATATACAATGTATAGGTATATACTCGTAGTGTAAATTGGTTATTTACCTATCCGAAAGAATTACACACAAAAGCTGATAACAGCTACAAGCTTTTTCCAGGAAATGTGACGTAATTTGGTAGAACGCCGAAAAGCATTTTATTCTCGGTTTTATACAAAACAGAATTACTATCAGAGGGGATCCGCCTGTACTCGTAATGAATGTATGTAGAGAGAAAGCTAAGCTTTGCAACACTTAGAGGTTGTTTTTTACAGCAATTCGGATATAGAAAAAGCATTTGAATTTTAATGAATTGGTGTTCAATTCTTTACGAGTTTCAGCACTTTCTTTTAAGTAGGTAATATTCTTTTTATTCTGGTATTTTATAGAGCTTCAATATAAGTCGAACCACGTAAAAATTACAAAATAATATTGAATTGTTTTATTGATTTTGCAGGTCTGGATCCGGCATTGCCATTATTCACTCTCGGGAACAAAGACGCTCGTTTGGATAAGCACGACGCGCGGCACGTAGAGGTGATCCATACTTGTGGCGGCTACTTGGGGTTCGCGTCGCCTCTAGGCCACATAGACTTCTACCCTAATGGCGGCAGCAGACAGCCGGGCTGCCGCTTCGATTATAGAGGTTGGTTTATTCAAATGATGTACAGGTGTTCAGAATGGAAAATTAGTTGTACGATTTTATGAGTACATATTACCATGATACGATTTCTGTGTCTTCACTCCAGGCTCTGTAATCTGTACCCTTGTAAAAACTATCTATGAAGTATTATTTATTAAGTTATTTCTGAATTAAAAGACGACAGATAAATAAAGCCATATACTTAAATATACTATTTGTTTGTAGGTAAACTTTTGGTGCATCATAATTATATTCGTTATGCAAATTCATAATGTAGTATTTCCCTATTTTGTATTTGGAATACTTCAATAGTTAACATCTTCATAGTTACGGTAATAAGTTGGTGATATAAATCTACATTTTGCAAACAACATGTTACCAATTGCAACAAAATATCATTGGCAGTAAAATGTGAACAATGCAATAGTTAAATTAGTCACATGTATCCGATGACTCAAAACCAGGGGGAAACCGCTCGCCGGATTTGAAATCCGATCGATCCTTCCGATGCATTTCCGGATTTACATTTCACAAACTATTTCGCTTCTGGTACCTACTTTAAACTGGAATTTAAAAGTATAGATACACAAAATAGACTTCATAAAAAATACTTATAGCGAAACATAATGTAAAATCGCTAAAATTATTCGCATTTAACATATGTAGGTATTTGTGTAACAATGTTATTATATGGTTGTTATATTAAATGTGCCCTTTATGCAAATTCAACAAGAGTTATTGTTTATGTAAATTTTACATGAGTTATTACTCAAGAGGGCTACGTGCATAATCGCACACATGTTATTTTTTGCTATTCGTTATATCTGTCTGGCCGGATGAAATTATTGTAATGGCTTTGCAACGGCTTTTATTTATTTTAGCTTTTAGCTTCATTGGATTAAAAAAATACTTGAGCAAAAAATCTGGAGCAAGCAAGAAACGTTTTATAAATGCCTGCCTTCAACCCTTTTTTTTATGTCCCACTGCTGGGCACGGGTCTCTCCCCACAACCGAGGAAGCCCTGGAGCATACTCCACTACGCTGCTCCAATGCGAATTGGTGGAGATACAGGTTAGTGGCCAACCCGTGTCGGATGTTGTCAAACCACCAATAGGGCCTCCTACTAGGTTTAACGACTGTTAT
>DWQK01004253.1:0-10632 GCA_018231225.1 Noctuana stator
GTGCGGAGCGGCGCGCCCCAAGCGTTTGCAGGCTTTAGTGAATTTTGCACGCTGAAACTGAAAATAGAATATTTTTATTCCAGCCCTATGTATCCATTTATAGAGGTTTTAGCGATTTAACATTGTATTTTTTTAATGATTAAAATTGTTTGTATATAGTACAAGTTGTAATAGAATTGTGAGTGGTAATGATGTACATAATGAGAGTGTGGGTGGCAGGCGCCGATTTTATCGTAAAGTCTGCCTTGAAAAGAACAGATTGCATCCGATGCTGTCGTGAAATGTATAAGTTAAATATTCGCTGTATTTAAACTTGCTTCATTGTTTATTGATAAACATACGAACAAAGCGATGAGGGACTGATTGTTATAGGTTTTGTAATTGAAAGTTTATGGAAGGTATGAAAGAAAAGAGTATATAGGAAGGCGTCCCGACGTCGTACGACTATTGTAGAGTAGTGTTTTGTACAAGGCTACCACGTATTTGTATAGATGATGTTCTATTAGGTATTTGATTATTGTATGAACATGCAGTAATTTACTCCTGAAACATTGCTAGATATGAAATATGATATATTATGATTCTGAAATTGTAAATATACTGTAAACAGAATGTCCATTGTAGCTTATGTTGACCAGAAAGGTTCCTCGTATTTAATAAATGCAAAACTACACAACTTTGTTGTTTTATTACAAACCCCGTAAGTAGAACAAGTAACTGCACTTACATACATTACATGTGTGAAAATTGAATGTTCAATTTCATTGCTAACTGTAAATACATTAAATATTTATTTATACACATTGGTTTCAACTGTTTGAAAATAAGGACCACAATTTGTGTGAATTGTACCTACTTACAATGTGCAATGACTATGTATACACAAATACAATTCACTTAACTAACTCGCGCTTGGCCAGCGTGGTGGACTATGGACCAAACCTTTCTCACTTTCGAATTGTTATCTTATCGTATCAGGAACAGATTACCTTATTAGCTAACAAACTGGTGATCTTAAAAGATTATGAGATTAAACAATTCTATATACTTACTTTAATACCATCCGAGCAATCTGTCATTTTTTATTTAATTAACGCTGCACACTTACACCACTAGGATTCCCTGTGTCGTGGGTGCGATGTACTCACTCAAAGACGATTACACAAACATCCAGACCAACAACAGAAATCTCTTCAATTTCTATCCCGCCGGGAATCGAACCTAGGACCCTTAGAATGGTGAACCGACATAGTAACCATTACGCCATGGATTGTCCTACATTTATCTTGCTCTAACTGGTCAATGCAACCCATGGACACCCACGGCCAATCTCAACTTGGATAAAAGTTCTATATGAGGTCGACCGTGGATGCGTTGCTTCTCGAGGGGGCTAAGATAATCCCCACAAAGTGTCCCTTCTACTACAAGAACTTGCTGTGCGGCGGATCATGATGGCGACCCTTATCGGCGGTAAGATGAAGATCTACTTACAAAATCTGATGTGGCTGATTATATATTTATCAACTGAAACAGCAATAAACATCTAAATGCATTAGGTACCCTTAAATTCTTCCTTTCTTCCCGTCTAAGCACCTAACAGGATATAATATAAATCCAGATATTCCATAATTATTAGATTTACTTAAATTCCATACTGAGATCAAATATGCACTAGCAAAAATTTGAACTGGTTAAGTAGGTATTAAAACGTGCTAAAAATTGTCTACGAGTTTGTAAGCAACAAAACACGTCAAAAATATTTTATTCAGATCAACTATAGGTAAATACTAAATTAGTACCTAACTATATATCGAATCGGCAATAACAAGGTTGATGCTCAGCAAAAAGTTGCACAAACAAATTCTAATTTAGATTTATGCGAAGATTGTGGTCAAAGGCAAAGTCGCGCCCGCGCGGCGCAAAAAATGTGTTAATTTTAAACATGCTTAAATTTTTGAAGGAATACACTGCGCAGAGAACCTTCACAAGTCTGCGAATAAAGTGTTAACTTATGTTGTAGGTACTAAGTTTTTTTATTGATAGCTGGGTCTCAGAGGCGCATAGGATATATTCCAGGGGAGTGGAGTATATAAAGGGAAAATCTACGAAGTCAAAGTCAAAAATGTTTATTCATCATAAGGTACACTTGTATACACTGGATGAACGTCAAATAAAACAATATGTCGACGCGCCCTTTTGGCTAAGGTACCTACGCCAGGAGAAAAAAGCCGGCCGAAAAAAACTCTCGGCACTCCTTTAAAATCAAGTGTATAAATTTACAAGTTATTATAAAATTATGCAGTATAGCTTAAGCCTGACTCCGATGACTCTATCAACTTTTGAAGTGGTAACAGAAAATTTTCGTGTGGGCAAGCACGGTGGGTTATAAGTTCGGTGGTAGGTAGGAAGTTATTAAGTACGTATACGTAGGTAAGTTCTCGTGAAAACCGCGCCTACACCGGCTGGTGTTTTTATTTTAGAGTTTTGCCCTTGACACTGAAGTCACTGTATAACTACAAAACATGTTATGGTTACACGTGTATATAGGTAGGTACGTGCTATTTAGATAACGCCATTTGTTTTTCAAGTTATAGAGCGATTGCGATTAACAACAGGAAGTTAGTACCTACCAACCTAGTATCTGCATTGTTCTATTATGTAATACTTTTTTATATTAATTTTCGATATTATGTGGGTCAGTAGGTACCTACATGACAACTTTGCCCGCATGGATTAGGTATACTAATCAAATGTAATAATAGGTATAGATATAATGTATCTTTCCGCAGACAAAATGTTATCACATAAATAATATTCCGGTAAATACCTAGGTACCTCCTTACTATAATAGTCTATGATTTGTTTTTATTTCCTAATCGCACATAGATTATTAGGCTATGAAGTCTGCATTAATAAACTGAAAACTATTTTGATTGCGAAACATTAAAAGCTAATCTTATCAATGGTAAAATGAATTAAATGAAGGAAATAATAATTTATACCTTGTTCTTTGCTACTACTCGACGCTAGATGTCGCTGACACCCTACCAAAGATTTTATAAAGTAGATGTAATTTAAATATTAGGTATGTATGTATACCTAACTGCACAACTATTTCAAAATTAATTTATAAATATCTTTTATCCTGCCTAGGTATATATTTTTCTTTTTTACAAAAATGTCCACCTTTATTGTACTTATTCGTGGATGGCGGTGGCGATGCCCGTATTTATTTGTATTTAGTTGACTCAATCACTCAATAGATGGTTCTGTATGACACAATTTAGACTCGAACCATAGTACTATTAAGTGTATAAAGTTGAATTAAGTCAATTAGCTTCGCTAGATGTCATTTTACATGTTATTTAAATACTGTATGGCAAGTCCAACGTTCAATGATATTGCATAATAATAATCAGTTAGGAATTACGTAATTCTTTTCAGTATTTACGCGTTTGGACACAAAATTGCACGATTAAGAGAAAATTTATCATAACATTACACTTGACTGTGTTAATATCGTACAAATTACAATATTGGTGACTCTGGTGAGTCAAAATTGTAATAAGTATAATGTGCTGCGTATTGCGCAATATTTCATAGTCTAAGGTCTGACTGTGCACCTTAGTATTGATGTCTAATTTGTCAATGTCAGTGTCAAATTGACAGCAACTTTACGTCCTACGTCATCTTGATAAGATACACAATGCTAATAAGATTTGACTTTGATCAAGAGTAAGGTAACTAGTGTAATTGTTATGTAGATTTAAATTAAATAAACATGGACAATATGACTCTAAAAGAAATACAAAACAAACTTCTACAATGGGAAGCAGCGGACAACCCTTTAGCACCGCTCACTTCAACACAGAGAGAAGCTATACTCGACTTAGAATCAATCATTCTTGGCGGTTCTATCGAACCAGAAGAGGTAAGTTTTTTTAAACCGTTTATTTGTTTTGTATGGCGCCTGCATGCTAATTTCCTACTTTTTTTTAATGATGAAAGAGCAAAAGTAACAGAATTAAATGTTCCAGGAAAATTCTGATATAGTTGAAAATGAAACTGAGATGGCAATGCTATCAGTGGAAACCACATATGACTTCCTGGAGTGGTACGAGAGTCTTCATGAGAATAGCGTGAAGGCAGATGATGCTCCTTATGAAGCATACTACAAGCAGCTAGAAGACAGAAGGAATGAATGTGTAGCATTGACTAACCAGGTGAACTAACTTTTGATTTGAAAATTGGACACAGATCTCGCACAGGAAACCAATTTGAAATTTAATTATTTATTGTTTGTCTAGTAGGTATAGGGTTGACACTATATTTCAGTCAAGTGTACTATAAGTTATAGTACAAATAATACTACATTTTTATAGATAATTCTATTGTCAAACTTTTTTAACTAATTGTGACTAGAACTTACCGGCAACGCAGCATTTGCAATAGATGTACCTAGTTAATATATAATAGTAAAGAAATTTATTTCTTTGAATTTCCCAATAGTACTATATTTTTGGCAATGTTTTGAAAAAAAAAATACTATTTTACCTTTAACAAAAAGGTGGCAACCCTAATTAGGTACTGCATAAAAGATTAACTCAATCAATTCTCTTTTTTCTATTTAAATTCTTCTTTTTCCTTTGTTTGAATTGACTTGTCAATTGTCAATATTGTCATCCTCTTAATTTCCTTTGTTGCTAATTGCCATTGAACAAATGAGTTATTAAGAAAGAGGAAAGATTGAATCATGAATTAGAACTAAAATAAACATAGGCTTACATGTGTTATATGTAAATATTTGATTGTTGCTTTCCATAAATTAACAATATTTTATGTCTACATTTCAGATATCTGCAACCATGTCGGACTTGAACAAATTGAATGATGAATACAGTTTAGTTTCTAATAAAACAAATGCATTGCACACAATGAGTGAACAGTTATTGGCAGATCAGAATAAGCTCTCTAGTATAGGTATGGAAAATGGCTTTCTTTTATAATTTTAACAAGATATTAAATAATAATATAAATAAAATATTTAATCTTATTTATTAACACGCTTATATTAGCTTGGGTTGTATGTATTTTTTTTACGCTTTTTACTCTGAATTGAATTATTCTGTTAATATCTTAAATTTTATTATAATTTTATTTTGTGGTGATTCATTATGATTGATTGTTTGATCTTCTACCACTGCAATATTAAAATCTTTGTCATTAAAAATTATTTTCTAGTTTTTAGTTCGATTAGCAATAAAAGCGTGTTTTTTTAGTTTTTTAAACTATTTTATTAATAGAACTGTTGGTCGAGTCCCAGTCATTTTCTTTCAGTAAGTGAACTGTAAGTAACTTCCCCCTCATGGAAGCTAAGAACCGTCGTCTGCGCTCGATTTGCATATCTTTAACATTTTATCCTAAGCGTTATTTGTAACCCCTTACTCTTTATCCGATAAAGGTATCGAAGTGATAAACTAAGTCAACTGCTTTTTTTCTCTCTTGTAAACTTAACCTTACAGTTTACCGCAATATTTTTCATCACGTAAACCGCACAGGTCAAAACTTTGGCGACATCTGACTTCTTAATACAATATTATAATACAGATTCGGTTTACTGCTTTGACAATGTTTGAGCCCATTAAGTAATTTATATCGGGTATAACATTCTTCTTTTACTAACAAAATATCCTATAGCATTTGTTTGATCAATCTTCATATTGTAATGATAATAAAGGAATATTGTAATAGATTGTGTATAAACAAATGTAGAGAAAATAACGCAAAGTAGAATCGGATACCTTCCTTGTATTTGTAACAGATATTGATGTATTAGATAAATACAGTATAGGTAATATAATAATATTAAAACCAATATTTATCTAAGTGAAGACGTAGTTTTTGTAATATAATAAATGTTTATTATACTACTATGTAGTAGTTAGTGGAAGTAGGTACATATTTTATATGTTTGTGAAATAAACACATAAATAAGATACATACTAAACTATCGATCTCTCGAATCTCTCGAATTCAGGACGAAGGTCCTGAATGGTAGGCAGACATTGTAATCACTACACCGGCCGGATCGTATAGTAGTTAAAATATTCATATTTTATAATAAACAAAAATCCACCAATCCGCATTGGAGCAGCGTGGTGGAGTATGCTCCAGACCTTCCCCGGTTGTGAGGAGAGACCCGTGCCCAGCAGTGGGACATAAAAAGAGTTGAAGGCAAGAAGGCAAGGCACACATTTTCAAAGAAATATAGACTACAAACTATTAGTCGTTGACAAAATACGTTGACGTTAAAGTTTCTAGCTAATTCTCTTGGGGTATTGTAAGCACAAGCTATTCGTATGTACAAACTTTGCCCGCTAACAACTTATTCAATATATTGTTAGAGAGTTTAAATATACAAGAAAGCTGAATAAATGGATCTTGGATCTGGTAAATTTTTTATTAGTTTCAACATTTACAATTTTAGTAAATTAAAAGCAATATTTCACTCGCATTTCGGCACTTTGAAATGCTAATGCCGCTGCTTAAACTTATCAGGAAAGTGCTTCTCAAATATTATCAATTCTATAAAAGATTTGAAAACCTTGATAAGTTACTAACACGAATTTTCACCAGCAATACTCATCAAACAAACCGGAAAATTACAACACAGAAAAGACTTATAAAATAGAGTCTAAATTAAAACCTATTAGTCTTAGGGTTAGTTAAGAAGAATAAGCTAATATTAAAAGTTAAACATATTATGTAAGGCTTAAATTTATTAACCCTTTTTTAGTCATGAAAGAATTACCCGAATTATGTACGATTCAATAATCACAGAACACGTTACCTTCCTGTTTATAACATTCCTTCAGAAGTTTCCAAACTATTTACGAAATATATCGTATAACTTTTTGATGGTTTGATGTTGGAATTACTTCCCGAAACGGCTTCAGCTTCGAGTGAAGCGTATTGTTATGTGTTGTAGATACGTCAGCGCTGAAAGTTTTGGCGTATTCCCTAGAGGGGGCGTGTCGACAAGCTGTGAGCTCACGCTCAAACTTCTTATAACACTATACTGAATTCCAAACTTCCTTTAATAGACTTCGTTCTGAGACATTCTGCAGCATTGCCACGCGGGCTTATTTAAAAGTGCACTGAAATAGCTCTTACGCCTGTTTTTTCTTTCATCAATCAATGAAAATGTGGCACATAGAATATTTAGATGTGAAAAATATTATTTCTATTTTATTTTATTCTGACTATGGTTGACCCGGGAAAAAATTCTTAGTACTCTTTAAAATCAAGTATGTATGTAGTTAGATTATTCGGTATACAATAAAGTCTAGTCTGATAGTGAACACACGTGACAGCTATAAGAAAACGTGCGTGTAAAAGAAACTTGTATGGTCACAGCGATTCAAATCCAGGACCATCCGCATAATCCAGGATTACGAGTACGTAATATACGAGTAAGCCCACATAAGATAAGTAATGGTTTAAAGAACCTAAATGTAAACTAACAACTTAAGGTAACTAGGTAGCTGTATAATGTGTAGATGTAGCTGGCAAGTTCTATCTTCTCGAAACGCTATTTACATTACAGAGCAAAGATCAAAGAAGCAAGCAATCATCGCACACCACTGCACGGCGTTAACTTAAGCAGTTTAAATATTAAGATAACTATATAAATTAAGCAGTTTGATTCTATAAATAAAGAGGCTATCAGAGGCTTGTAGGTACTTTTAAATATTTTAGATTTAGTAGTAAAACAGAATTATAAATTAATAATCGCTTGCCCTTCGGAGAAACAAAACATAATGATAAAACCTGCATTCTTGAAAGTTCTCCAAAACGATCTCGACAGGCTTGTGATAATAAGAAAAAATAAAAATTATTATTTATAGCATGTCGGTAATTTTTGTACAAGCATTTAGGATATTTAGGATACGCCTACAATAAGATATCCGTATATTAAAACGTGATGAGAAATCTTTCAGAATTTATAAATTAATGCACCAAGACTTAGAGCATTTATTTATATCCATTCGGACCACCAAGAACTAGTTTGCTAATGTCCTTTACAAACTTCGTTAAAAGCATTGCGCTGCGCAGGTGTGTCGAGGGACCGATGAAACCATTGCTTATATCAATATGAACTTGGTTTACAAAGCGCACTATTATTTTAAGGAAAATACTTTAATGATGATTATAAATATACTCTTGTGTTTTACTGAACGTCTTATTCAGTTATTTGTATTTCTCTACTTTATTTTTACGTCGAATAAGTAAATAAAATATGTATATAGCGCCACATAACTATCAAATAATGATCCAATACGATCCATATGAGTCTGACAGGAACAGTCAATTACCGTTGGAATTGTCTACACAAACAGTAGACTTTAATATATCACTCCAATAATCTGAAGTTATTAATGAGGCAGTTTCATTGTCGTGTCAAATAAATCATTTTCCGTATAAACGTCCAGACTAGCCAGATAAGGTGTCTGAAGTCCGTTTTCACGACAATTGACAAATGATGCAGTTAACCAGGTGCCGGGCTACGAGTGTTACATCAAATGGATTGCTTTATGATTTATGGAGTATGAAAGATTAGCTGGTCTGTGTGGTCCTGGAGAAATAGATTAAGTACTACTCGACGTTAAAACGGCTAATAAGGTGATTGACGTTTCGCTATTGGCAAGGTACCATCGCCACTTGCCTTTCTACCGTAAAATTGATTGCACATTGGAGATCAGAATTTACGGATGCTGACAAACTTTAATCGTTGACATGTCCAATGTCTACCTGGTCTGCTTGTTTAACTTTGTTCTTCTTCTTCTTAAGGTGCCAACTAGTGAAGGTTGGCAATCAGCTTGTTAAAGGCGTCCTTATCATTTGCACGGCGGAACAGCTCGCGCCAGCTATTTCGGTCCACTCCCTGTTGTTTCGCAGCCACGACTAAGAAGTTTCCTATGTTTTCTGTATAACTTTATTAAATTATTATTAATCAAGTTCTATAAAAACACAACAATAACGTAGGTAAGTAACGACAATTTCCAATATGTGAAACTGAAAGTAACCTGCATCTAGAGCTCAATGTTATCGATGTCTCAAAAGCCGTTACTACGACTGAAACTGCCCGTAACATAACGTAATACCTACAACACGTAACCACTTCGCGAAATTGAAATTCTAGAATGTTCAATAAACCGCAAAGGCCCTTATCTTAAAATTGTTTAAATCTAATTTAAACCTCAGTGTAGAGCGATCCATCTGCGCAAACAATTTAAGACCGACAATCTCGTCCATCAATTAGCAAAAACGCCGCTTGATTCGTCTGAAGAAGATTGAATGAATGCCTTGGCGTGAAAATAGATGAGTTTCAGGAATAAGTACTATGGTCAGTTATTTTTCGTTTTGCATTTCAATTATGCCAAATTTTTTAGGGCGTTTATGAATTGGTTCGTTGTTGTTACCGCTGTAAATAATTTTACCGCAAACTTTAAATAATTTTACCGTTAGTCCATTATTTATTGATATGTTCAAAGGTTTTGCTCAAAGTAAGTAATATAAATACATACATACCTACCTACCCAAGTTATTACATTGGACTATAGTGAATTTAAAAGTTCACAATTAAACATAACAAAATTATTAAACCGTATTTTAAGTTAGAAAAGACTTAATAAGTTGAAGTGAGACAGACATCTAAGGCCTGCGGCTTAAGTAAAATTAAATATGAATTATCTTTTCAAAATAGTTACTTAGGTTGCATTTTTAAACAATGAGCTTCATGGGAATTTTTGTAATAAAATGTATTCGAGATTTTATAGCTCTCGAATCTCAAAGTCAGCACTGTAAATCTAACATGAGCACTCGAAACTTTAATCGCATATGCAAATGAATAGCACTCAGAAGAGAGTTCCAGAGTTCGTGACCTGCAGGTGCTCGACCTTGTATATAGCCTTTAAAACAAAGGTATGAGCTAAGGTCGAAGCACTGTTATCTACTCTGATATCGAAACAATGATCTCTGTATAAAAGCGCATAAGTATGAAAATTCATTGCACAATGCGCGCTTAAGAAATGTAGTTTTTTCTTTAAAAGTTTTCTCGGTAGTACGACTGTAGACTAAAGTTTTTCCTTTGTAATGTAATTACAATGGTCCTTACAATCCTGTAGATTTCGAAGGAAGAAAATGTGTTGTTCTCGCTCTAAGATGCTTTATTTTGATGTCGGAATTTTTTAATCCGACAACGCAACAACGCGCGTTAGGATTACGCTGTAGAAGTAAAAAAATTCAACCAAAAATATATTGATTTAAATTTATGTTTATATACATAGTGGCGCGGGATAGTTTTTTTCAATCAGTCTTTGAAATGGTTGAAATTGGTTTGCTATGGTCCAATTTTGACCATTGGGCGACCTCTTGTCATTTCAAATGTATGAGTTTCTTGAGTTTCGTATTGTTCAATAGTCGTGGCGTCGGCGTCGCTCGACTTATTATTTGACATAAAGTTGAAAATAAACGCAGAGAGATAAAATCATTGTAATTAATGGCACAAAATTTCGAACTCCAATTTCTACTAAAACTTTACTGGGTATTGTATTCTCGTATCGTAAATAT
>DWQK01004254.1:0-10632 GCA_018231225.1 Noctuana stator
TCCCTAGTTGATCCACTCGTTACCGTAATCGGGGTTCATTTAGGCCTTTAAGTAGGTATTTCCTATTTGATTTTGTTATGTACCTATAACTTGGTTACGTATTCTTTATTCCATTAAGGGCACTAACCTTATGTAGGTTACCTTCTTTTGAAGTCTGAATAAGAAATAATTCATTCAGTAGACAAAAAACTACAAGTAATTTCGCAGCATTCATAGTTTGTTCAATCAAGTTATAAGGTTATGATCGGTGACGAATTGCGAATTCGAGATGGTATAAAAGAATTCTGTAACATTAGCTGACAGGCCACGGTCAGCAGCTGGCGAGAGATTCCATCAGAAGGTTAAGACGACTTAACGTGGAATGTGAACAGGAAACAAAGATTAATGGGTTGAGATCAATGGACTAGGTGAATCGTTACGGAAATACCCGACAAACTCAAGTTTAAATCTACCTGGAAATCATAAACGGTTCCGCTTCAGACTAAGAAAATATATTTTCTTTGGTTGTCGAATTCCGTATTATCTAGTTTTACTCACTACACAGCGCTGTATTAAATAATATCCCTGCTTCTTAATCTGGATTCCGACATTTCAGGTACCAAAAATGTTTTACTTTGGAAGAGACCAATCCTTTTCAATCCCGTTAGATTGATTGGTATATAATCATGGCAGAATTTGCGAGATTTGTGTCAATAACCAGCAGAGACAGTTTATATTGTTTAGACAAGTTAACGTTACTCTACAAACCACATTCCCAAACAACCACCAAGCTAATTGAAAACAGATCACAGCGAGGTATCGGTAAACAAACAATAGTCAAATATTGTAAGTGTATCGGCGGCTGGTCGCGGAGCAAACAAGCAGATAGCGTCGCGGCCGCTCCCCGCTTGTTAAACTGTGTGATGCAGTGGTGCTCAAACAAATACCATTGTCATAAGAGAATTATGAGAGTAACATGACTCTTGTGTGGTGTTCGTGGTGTAGTGGTTACCTTGGCAATTTGCTCTTCGAAGGTACGTGAGTTTGAGTCCCAATGACGCAGTTTAAATAATGAAGTTAGGGTTAATTTTTTGATTGTACATACAATCGTCTTAATTTATTTGAAATAGCAACAAAAAAAAATTGTAAGAAATTGAGATAGTATTTTAAAGTACGAAAAGCAAATGTGCTTACTTCCTTCCTACATTATTAAACAGTCTACATATTTTAATTTGTTTAGAGAAATAAAAAAAAACTATGAAATTTACAGCTACGTATCAAAATTCACTATAAACAGTTTGAGAAAGAAAGTCCGATATTCCAAACCATTGTGAACTGTTTGTTCGTAACGACCCGCTACATTTAGATATCGACGTAGGTAATTGTGGCACACATAGCGAGTAAACACGCAGTTTGTTCGTTTTATGCCAGTTATAACTTCGTAACTGTATTTTGTGTTTGTGTCACGTTAAAAGATCTCAACTTTGTCTATGACTCATTATGTCCGATCCAATCAAATATTTAGTATATACAGTTGAACACTTGGTTTTATTTTACCAATGCATAATTTAACTGTAAAATTTAAAAATTGTTTATATCGGAGTTAGTTGTATTCGTAAACTTGTCATCAGTCATAACAAGTTTACGAATTGGAGTATGCGCCAGCAGAATTATACCCCTCCTTTACGCGGTGTTTTCAATATTTGTTGGATGTCAAAGTTCTCAGAGGGCCATAATGGAATCTATTTTTAAACTAGACAAGAGTGTGTGCAAGCGAGTCAAGGGCAGAAGTAGTAATGACGTTGGCTCAACGATCCTTTGTGTGGTCCGAGCGGAGCGCCGCGGACAGCTAATCGGTAATGACTGCAGGTTGCTCTCGGCACTCGGCTGTCGTCTGCCAACCGAAGGTTGTATTGCGCTGAGAGTTTAGTAAAAACAGAAAGCTTTTGTAGAGTTGATGATTATTTTTTGGCTCAAGATGTTGATTGCAATTTTAACGGTGGCGGGAAAACTTTAAAAAGGAGCTCGCAATCGTAGCAAGGATGCTGAAACACCTTGAAGACCATGTCGAGAACTATTGTAGAAAAAAAATCCTAATAATTTCGAAAATCTCAAATTCAAAACGTACCTACTTTACATTCACCTAATTAAGCTTTTTAAAATATAGATCATATCTAGTAGCACTATAAACTTTTTAAACTCGTCTACCCAATATACACACATAGAGGTTATCGAAGTACGATGAGCCTAGGCTAAGTACCTTGTATACGAAGAAAAATATGCAACAAACACAAGTGAGCGAGCGAAATCGTGAAAACTTTACGGAGTCATTCGTAAGCCGTGTCCGGAATTGGGAGCGCACTATTCACCGTCTGCACTATCGCGATTTTGGTGCCTTGTAGTAATCATTGCTTGCATTCATCTTATAAAAACAACGAAGGCTTCGTTTTGAACACAGTAAATGGCAACTTTGTGATGCGCAGCTGGGCTTGTTTCAGACGTCGACTTTGTATAGGAAGGGTTTCAGAAGGCTTCTAAATAGTATGTGTCACGACTTCAACAGCGATCTCATGAGCATGAGTTACATTCTTTAATTCTACTTCACTAAGTGGATTTCATTTGACCAAAAGATTATTAAGGTATAGCTAGATATAGGTAGTTTAGATAATAAAAATAATCACTGTCACTGTAACATAATAATATACATTAATACGATGTCCTTAGTTTATTATTAAATTTACTCGTATCTACTTCTATACATCTTTACGTAAGCGTATCTTGTAAACTTTCTCTTGCATTAAATTATTTTCAACTTTTAGTGCCGTCGCGATGCTATCGTTGGCTGTTACTTTGATTGTAGCTCATTTATTATACGCAGTTACTAGTTGTATCAACCAAAGTTACAATAGTAATAAGAGAATCAATCGGCATACTAAAAACGCTGAGCTGTAAATAAATAAAATAAATTAAAAAACTATAACATGGCTTGTGTAAACAACACTCGATAAATAAAATATATCGCTGGTGACTAGCTTATTTAGCCTTTATTTTAAACTAGCCGTACCCCGCGGTTTCACCAGCGTTAAAAAAAGTTTCCCAAAATTTTCCTTCACTGCTCTGCTCCTATTGATTGTAACGTGATATATAATTGTACCAAGTTTCGTTAAAATCCATCGCGTAGTTTTTGTTTCTATTGTTATACAAACAGACAGACAGACAAAAATGTTACTGATAGCATTTTTGACATCAGTATCGATCCCTAATCACCCCCGATAGTTATATCATGTACAGAATTGACCTCTCTACAGATTTAAGTTAGAGATAAGTATAGATTATTCTATTCTAATTTGGCACATCCATCAGTTAATATTGTTCTACATAACAGAATGACTATTCTTTCGACTTAATGAAAGTCAAAAGTAATAAGGTGAAACGTTCTAATATAACCAAAGTTCAACCTAATCCATTATCAAATACTCACCTTTACCACCTATAGCCGGGGTAGAGGTACATACAGCTAATAGTGAATTATAGTTAAATGTAATGGAGGATTAGACTGCAACAAAGCAGCTTCGACCGGACGCATAAAAACATTTGGACAGTCCCGTTACGCGGATTGATTAAAACCGAGCGAACGTTTAAGTGCAATAAAATGTTCCTGCCAGACTTTAAACCCGGCCTAAGTTCAAATTGACTAATTGCTGTATACCTTAGAAAAAAGATAAATAGGTAATTTATTCTCGGCAAGTTCTTCTCAGAGCACGCCGTAAGAAGCCATTTGGGTGGACTAAATGAATGCGCATAGAAAATGAATTGAAATGAATAATAAGAAATAAAAAAAATATATAATAGAAATAGAAAATAGTATCAAAGTTATTTTCAACATCATAATTATTTTGTAAAGTAATTTCTTTACTATAATTTAATAACTTTAATTTGATATACAATACAATACTTCGACGTATAATTAAATTATTACGTACATATAATCTAAAGATTTTATAGATCTGATGATAAATCTGAACTAAGAAAGAAATTCTAGGTATATTCCACTCTAATTACAACATTATACCGATATAAAGTGGTCAGCTGATAGAAACAAGAAAATAAATAATTCGTGTGGAGCAATTACTGGCATCGCGGTGACGCGCGGGTGTGCGTCTGCGATAGATTAGCTTTCGTAAAATGGAGCTTAACTGTCATAATATGAATTTATAGCAGCCTTTTATCGCTTTGGGCGTTCACTTGCGCGAAATTAATGTTACCTACAAATAACATTGTTGTAATAAGTTCAATGCATATAATATGTACCTACACGTATACACTTATGTTTGTACTCGTAAGAGTAGTCTAGTAAGTGTAATTGCTTTTAATCGTATGAAACGATTTGGAATGAATTAATGTCCCTTCTTAAATTTTGTAGTATTAAATATTAGTTTCTATCATTAAATGCCAAATATAATCTTTAATGTTTATATTATTTGATTAAAGAACTTTTCAATGTTAGTAAAATAGTAAACTATACAGCAGAAAAATATATTTTTACTTATAAATCTAGATAAATTTGACCTTAAAATTGTTCATAGTTATATATTTGGCCCTTGATTCCAGATATGTGTTAATCGCTGGTAATTCATTAAGGACTTGAATTGCTTAAATTTACGAGTACTTTACGTGCAATCTATTTACGTTATTGCATAATAATAAGACTACAATACAAAGCAAGGTTAACGTTTACCTCTGCGCTAGATAGACATCTCACTGTCTGAGAACTAACGTTATTTGGTTTGAATTCGTGGGATTGACAATCAAACTGTAATTGTTTTGTTTACCACAATAAGAAACAATAAATCCAATAGCAATATCAAATGCGTAATTGCGACTGTATATCAAAAATTAAAGTGATTTTTTGCAAATCAAAATAATTTCATTTTAAAGAAAAAATGTGCTTGATGATTGACATTTATATACTTTATTAGTAAGTATTGTAAGACAACTAGATTTCAGGATTCTCCGTTTCCTAAATACATTTTTAATTGACTTGACCTGAAAAGGAGCAGAATTGTTTGTCCACAAATTATAGTATATTCCGTAGATGATGCATATAAATTCATACGAATAGTTAAAAGGATGCCTCTGTTCATACAAGAAAAGTCATACATAAACTGAACATACTGTATATAAAATATATCTGAACCAAGTGAACTAGAATAAAATGTTCGTGCGTTCTATTTCCTGTTGAGTACAACGTCGATGGTTGATTACGGATCTTTCTCATTAGATGATTCGCCATATTCATCGGAAACTAATTTGTGTTAGCAAATATTTCTGTGTACAAATGTTGACGTGACGCAGCGAGAGGTATCCATATTGGAAACGGTTAGCTTTGTGTTCTGTCGATATCTTTAAAGATTATAGAAGCAATCTGAAGTTAGTTTGTGTTATGAAGAAGATTATGATGTTCGGAAATAGATAAGTATCTAATGAAATTTTTTGTTGTTTAACTTTTTAACACAATCGAAAAAGTCTTGTATTTTCGTGTCTTCCTAAATGCACACTAATACACCGAAGCTTTCATGTTGTTATTTAGATCCAATATAAAAGACGTGTTTTCGTCTTTATATATGTAACAGGAATCAACGATGGATTATAGAATTCGATAATACTAGTAGCAGTCAGTACTCAGAAGCCGTCCGTCTTACGCGGAAAATTCCAATATTCTGGAAAAAATATATACTTAAAATTGCGATCGGTCAGTCTTCCAACCACAAGCAACACATACTATTACATAAGGTTAGTAATATCACCAGCATTTACAATAACAAGTTCGATTGGGCTCTCTAAATACGAGTCTCGGCGGGCGGCCCCGATGGTGATCCCAATTATAGATAGCGCGAGTTTAGACTTGAAACGTCACAGAGTTTGCCGATAACCCAACAATGAAGGTAAAGTAATAGCGTCTTACAAACAATGCTCCGTCAGCCAGGGAGGTTAGGCAACACTTAAAGATGAGTCATAGATAGGTGAACGGTTAATGTGAACAAACTTGACTTTCGTACTGTAGGCGTATTATAAATTTTATAAAACTAAACGGTTATCGGACAATTTAATCTAATTAGGTATCACACGACCGCTAGCTTACGTAACTGACGTAAACAGAATGCCATTAAAAGTTCGTAAATTGTAATAAGCCCCCTGAATACACGCCATCTCGCGAGACATCGCTGAGACGAGACAGATTCTGAGAGTAGTAAAAAGCTTCTGTTAGGCGATGGGCAAAAAGCATGGTAAGACAAATAAATTCTCCAAAGAGTATAGATAAATAGAAACTATATATAAACAATAAATAATTGATAAATGAAATCTATAAGCGACATAATAATAAAATAGTTTATTTTATTCACGTTTTCTAGAGCCTGTCAGACTGTCCAATCAGTCACTACCACTACTAATATAATGCAATAAAGCTATAAATAAATAAAATATGGCTGCTCTATCACGAATATTTCGAAATCAAAACGATAACACAATTAAATTCAAGTAGTTACTTACTGTTCCATTTATATTATTTTTCTTTATATCTCAAGAACTAAATTTAAGAAGTACTTAATGGCACTTGAACTTACAGATAAATAATTTCAGATCACTTCGGAATGTTGTTATTGGAAAGTACAATAATATAAACAATCTTACATTAAATATCCCACTGCGTTTGCCTGGCGGCCATCTTGCACCACTTGTGCACGAAACAAATTACAATATGACAGAACACGACGATATGAGCGTTTCAAGTACAGGAAAACACTCTTGTCCTAAATAGCAGAAGAAAAGACATCAACGCGCTCGAGTGCCATTTATGAAGCTCAGAATTTTTTTTAATAAATAAACTTTTAAGTTGGTTTCTTATCTTCGACTTGAAATGTTGCAGATACTCTTGATCTTTATTTTACGTAAAGATTTTAGTTCTTAACAGTTTTAATATCACCTAATTCTGAAATACAATTTAGTTTGTACGACTTTTAAAAGACGTAAGTATCCTTGTCAACTTCATACGGATCTTATCTTGTCCTATTTAAATGCTATATAGTAATACTTCATTATTATTTCAATCAAATACATTCAAGAATATTTCAAACAATAGAGCCAAGTCACCAATTGACGAAAACCTTTTTCTACGAAGATAATAGAAGTGTGTGCGACAGTAGTCGTGACGGTCACGGGCGGGTGGCGATGATCGCTCGTTCCCGCGGCGACCGCCGAGGGCCTCACAGTAAAATTACATGCTCGTAAACGGACACAAATTAGATTATGTGCGACAAAAACGCGCTTGACGAATCACTACACAGCTAAAAACTTCCATCCCACCGCTCAAAGTTTTGTTTCGTTTTTTAGGCCACCGGCAGAGTTGTCGATAACTTTACAGCAGGCCGATTATTTTATTTGTCGTTTGTTGTTATTGAAGGCCAGTGGTAATGGGTTTGGTCTTGAGTGGAGAGTGTTGACGGGCTGTGAGGACTTTTTTCTTTAAGTGGTGAATAGAAATTAGTATTAATACTGTTTGAAATCGTTTTCAGTTACTAAAATGTATTAAGTAAGCTATTTTGTTGAATGTACCTTACTTCGTTAAAAACAAGAAATCCTTAAGGAATGAGCAGTTTCATAAAAAATCTGATTTAAAATAAATTTATACTTGTATAAATGTAACTTTTTCATGCTTGTGAGAACCACGAAGCCACAGACAAACATATCATAAAGAACCGCTTTCAGCTTTTAAAAATCTTTTTGTGTGGAGATTTAAAAATATAGTCACGTACAAAGAAAAGCCGATTAAGCGTGTTAAAAATCATTACAAACACATCATATAATAAATTTATCGCCATAAAAAGCAAGCATCACTTATCAACAAGCTGTACGAACAACTATAACATCTTCAGAGCGCTGTATTCCGGTTACAATTATAGTTATTAAAGCACCCGTCAATTACACGCGCTCGTCAAAAAACCACATACATCGGGACCGCAACCGTATAAGGTCACCCGTAACACAATAACGTGTTAAGGGACATATGCACTGTCTGTAACAGATAGTAAGGGCTTCATAACTTGAAAAGGGATAAAAAAATTCGAACAAATAGGTTTTCTGGAGCATTACATATTTTTAAACTGACTAAAACTTCAAATAATTAAAAAAATATTATTCAAGTAACAATCTATCTATTCTAATATACTTAATAAACCTGAAGAATTTTTTTTTAACTTTGGACGCGCTAATCTCTGAGTAATATAAATAGCTACAATCATGAGGAAGGTTACAGGTTATCAAGCATTAGGTTACAATTCTTAACGCAGGTGAAACCGCGGGGCACAGGTATATTGTATAGTTGCTGGCACCACCCTTAACTACTTAATCAATGCGAATTAGACTGAATGCTATGGTAGTGGCCGGACTATGTGCGTCGCTCTTTACGAACTTGCAGCGGCTGAACCCGGAACCGTATCAACACAGGTCGACAATCAGATGAATTGCAACGACAGTTGAGTTTAATTGCTACTTCACCGAGGTTCGCCACATGCTATTGTACTAGTAAACACACTCTCTTCTCCGCCAAACGTTGATTGATAAGGGACAAGTATAAAAAGGCTTTAACTATACCCGATTGGGGCAATAAAAGTAAGCAACGACGGACTTGACACGAAGTTTTATCATTATAAGTTCATTCGCGGTTCTCGGTTAAGTTTATCGATATCGAAAAATTATAATTTATTTTTAAACTTTTAGTTTTATATACGTCGTAAAAGATTTTAATAAAATGACCACATACGTCCTAAAATTAATTAATGTCTCGAACCTCTATTTTAGAATAATTACTCAGATTTCCATCATCAAAATACAGTTCCCGTAGGTAATTTCCTTAAATGAATATTGATGAAGCCATTTACGTATCTAAGTCGTTACTTAAACGTACAAACTAACAGGAGAAATTGTACTAATCGCTTTATTACAAGAGTCGCTACCAACATTCTGACCATACAGAAGCTTTCTCTATAATGGATCATTGTAATCTCTATTTTATTGTACTTTTTAGTTATCTTATCGCAGACCACCGTAGAGTAAATTATTATGTTAATATATTCGAGTGCCACCGGGCAGGACTTAATTAGTTAAAGGAGGATAATTAAACTCATGGACGGTAATGAGACGGTAATAATGAGACCACCTCTCTGGGAACTTTAATTTATCATATGATTTCTGTTTATATAATATAATCTTTTAAAAACAATTTAATATTGATGATTGTTATGATTTCGTTCACAGTTCATTAACTCATAATTATAAAAATCTATTTCGTTACGGTAAGTAAGTGCATCCAATAGTCTTTCCTACAAATATGCTTTATTTCAGTTATATTCTATAAACTACTAAAATTATAGGTTAGGTAAAGCTATTGTGCAGTAATAATTGTTAGGTATATGGAATGAAATTTAAACTTGCGTTATCGATACGTGGCGGATTCATCACTACGAGCGGCAGGTATTGCCGGCGGCGCAGCACAAAGCTCGCCTCCACAATAATACGGCAATTACGCCAATTAGCTGCAAGCCTCTGTCGTATTGATTACACAGTTGCCACTAGGAAGATGATGCCTTGGAACCCGTAGAGAAACCCATGTTTAAAGGTTGTTTATTTTTCTAATCAAATTAATAAAATATGTAATGTACGGTAGATTCGTTAGAAAGAACAATTTTCTGTGAGATTGTGTTTTATCAAAACTTAATTCTTGATGCAAACCTCATCAATGCTTATAAAAGCAAGTAAAAAGGAAGAAAGAACAGTATAATACTTTTCATATATTCCTTTAACTTGTCAAATAGCTCAATAAAAAATATAAGTGTGTTAGAATGACCTCACACACAATAACTATATCATTAAACGAAGCATTAATTCATAGTATATTGTCGGTAGTTATGCAAATAAAAAAAGTAATTGAATACAAAATTTTAGTATTTAATTTGCGTAATAAAACACCGGTCACCAACACACTGCTAACTCGGATTTACATCACAATCCCGCGCTCTTGGTATTCTGTTTCAATGGGAATATGATAATGAGCATTGCTTGATAAACATGCCCGCTTCTGGACCATCACTGTACCCTGAGCCACAAAGTGCGCCATGGTCAACATTTATAAACATGCCAATATAAGCCGTATCCCAAACGTGACACGAACCAATTTTGAATGTTATAGAAATCATGCACAAATTTAATCCCCATGGTGTATGCTGTTGATCAACAATGCCTTGTCGCCGAATCCATCCCATATCATATCTTTATTTATATGGTAATTGTAGAGGCAAAGGTTATCGTCGATTTCTTTGTGTAAATTTCTCAATCAAGCGTCCGGCTGTTACTAGTACTTGAATTGTTGTCTTTGGAATTACTTAGAGAGATAAATGAAAATATATAATACCGGTAATACTCGTATAAATGTCTTAGATGGGTCTATTTTTATTATTAACTAATGATCATAATGATCACAAATAAACTAAACTATTAGTACGATAAACTTCGAAAATAACGACGGCCAAACGACTATGGCTAAAATTCTTTCTGGTAGAAATGTTAGTAACTTGTACAAAGACAAAAGGAGTTCAC
>DWQK01004255.1:0-10630 GCA_018231225.1 Noctuana stator
TAGAATGCTCGCCTGCCACGCGGGCGGCCCGGGTTCGATTCCCGGCCGATGCAGGGTTTCACTTTTTATTTTATAGTTAGTAATATATGTAATTACTTTACTAAATAAAATAATTAATCGTTGTTTCACAAGCATCGGTGTGCGAGTGTTTTGCTTGACATTATTAAACAATTTGAAACAATAAACAATGAAATTAGGTAGACTTAATGATGACATAAAGAAAATTGTTTATTCTATTGTATAACTTATGTTAAAATTTGACTGTAAAAATAGTTTTTAAACCTGTATTTTTGCCACTAACCACAATTTTTTAAACGCGAATTAAATATAATTATTATGTTAGTACCTACATCCAAATAATGTATTGCGTGGAACAGCGTTTGCCAAGTAAGCTAGTATTACTCGTAATATAACATTGTAACACCTGCGGCTAAATTGGTGATAATAAAAGGTGTTCCATCTTCATTTGTGGCGTCCCTTTTTAAATACATTTTCCATGGATTTTCATCAATCACACTTAGCTTTGTACCTAGTTGTGCGAACGACACACTAGATGCTTAGAAGTGGACTGTATAATATAATTATGTGAAATGTGGGATATAAATACAATCCTGCCAAAGGCAATGGGTAAAGGAAAACCACTAACCTTAACATCCAAGTCGATTCGGGTCGATAAGCAGATCGATTGTCACGCACGGTGCTCCTTTACTGCAGGATATAGGATGTAGGCACGGCCGATGGTCCTGTGATCCTAGGGTCACCACATCATCACATCACATCACACCACACACAAAACCAGTAGCACAGTTCACCAGCGGAGGTTAGGAACGGACAATAGGCGTATCACGAATATTTACAAATCCGTCATCGAGTAGTAACAGTAAAATTTTGTATGGGATTTTGAACAGCTGCGTATCGGGCGTATCGGGTACTAAAAATCGTATGGATAAAGTGACATTAGGTACGTAACTCGATAACTTAACGTAGCTCTTATTATTCGTGATAGGGCTACAGGAAGCATAGAACATCTGTCTTCCACGGCGCGAGCGCCACGACTACGTCATCGCTCAGACTGACATTGAAGTGTCAACGTCAGTCGATTTATTTCCATCTACCCCCTAAACATTGACAAAGATTTAACACTAGTACTTTTGGTAGCTACAGTAATAATGGACACACGTTTTGTGGATTATTTAAATGCTGAACTGTGAGACTAGTAACCCTCTTTATTTCGTATACACTAAAAATAAGTAACGTTTTTTCTATTTCTATAAGAAATAAGCAGCACCTGTGTACAATATTTCTTTTCTAGTTTGTGTCACTTAAGAGTGATGTGTTCAAAATTATTAAATAAATAACTAAAACTAAACAACAGAAAGACACATAGAAAATAATTCATAGTTTAAAAAACTAAAAAAAAAGCTACGTAGCTTTAATAGCAAGCCTAACTAAAAACTAGAAAATCATTTTTAATTTTAAATAATTTAATAACCGAATAACATATTTATGGACACAAGACCCGCATAGCGTATTAATGTACACATATTAAGGTATATATTTGTTAATGAATAACATATAATATTATTTTATTCAAAAATGTATTAATGGAACATTTGTCACGTTTAAATCGCATTTTAAACGAGTTCCTATAATCCCATGAGGCATAAATCTTATTTACATTCGAACGCGTAGTAATCTGTTTAAAGGGGTAAGCAGGTTCTGACATCATTTGCTCCCTGTATCATTTGTCACAATCACTTCGAAATGATCATAATTCATTTATTGTATGAGATTGCTGACAACTTACCGTCAAGTAACGCAAATTTATACTAGCTGTGCCCCCCGGTTTCACCCGCGTTAAGAATTGCAACGTAATGCTTGACCTTCCTCATGAATGTAGCTATCATACACAAAAAAAAATTTTCAAATCCGACTTGTAGTTCCAGAGATTAGCGTGTTCAAACAAACAAACTCTTCAGCTTTATATATTAGTATAGATTAGTAATAGTATAGAATAGACGACCCGTATGGTGTAGTGGTTACCACACCAGTCCACTATTCGAAGGGTCCCGGGTTCGATTGAAGTTAAGAATAGAAAATGGTTAAATAAATTAGAGAAAATAAAGCCCCGTGAGCCTCCATGGTGAAGAATTTTCGAAAATACAAGGGAAAAGGTTGACAAAAACAAATGACTCCGGTGCACACGCGACAGGGGAGCGTGACGTCACAAAGCTGTTTATCCCAACAAGGATTATACCCGTACAGGTTACAGCGGCAGGAGATGAGATGGATGCAATCTCATTACTCTGGCGACTTTAGGGTGATTAATGGCATAAAGTTGAGCTTTATTTTTGAGGCCTCATTTTGTATAAATAAAATGAATTAATTAAGGCATTCAGACATTTATTTGTAACTAGCTGTGCCCCGCGGTTTCACCCGCATTAAAATTTTTTTCCCAACATTTCCCTTTACTGCTCTGCTCCTATTTAATTGATTGTAGCGTAAAGAAAAGTATACTATAATCAACCAGGGGGCTTAGTATGAGTTTTAACAGTTTATAAAAACATGATCGAGCTTACTATCATGCCATACATTGCCAACCTCGTACAGTAAAAAGCAGCATTTGAATAAGAAAAAGAGCAATGAACACGGTAACTTTTAGTTCTCCATGTTTTCGCTAGAGGCGCTACTAGTAGATGTATGGGCAAAACCGAAACCAAGTCTAGTTCACAGTAAAGTCTTAAAACTTGTACTAGGCCTTCAGGAGTATGAAATATAATTGTACCAAGTTTTGTTAAAATCCGTCAAGTAGTTTTTGCTTCTATAACGGTTATAAAGACAGACAAATAGGCAAAAATTTTACTGATTGCATTTTTGGCATCCGTATTGATCCCTAATCACCCCCTGATAGTTATTTTGAAAATATTTTTCAGGATTGACCTCCCTACAGATTTATTATAAGTATAGGTATTTAGATATACATTAATCAAATTGCATGAAGATACTGTTATTTGGGCCGTAACAGGGTCTGTGGATGCTGGATATAATTTATTATATCTGGTAAATAAGTACTAACGCCGCAGCGTGGAACTTCATGGGTTGCATCGCCCACTTAGAATGCAGTACGAAATTTGAATATTTTTTTAAATATTTCAGTGTTTTTGCGTCATGTACCTAACATGTAACAATTGAGTGTTTCTCTTTATATATCCCAAAATTAATATCTGTATTTTCCTTAGTACTCCTACTCGGTTGGTACTCCAGAAGATCACGAGGCAATTTACTAGGGTTTCGTTGTCGGCGGAACTTAAATAGAGATGGGTCCGAGATAATTTTCGTTGAAAGGTTCCTATAGAACGCTATCGGTTTTGTGTATCTCATGTGATTGCAGGGTTTAAAGACCCCCGCAGACTGCAGGTTTTCTACAACTCGGTCGGTCGGTCGCTTATAATATTTTTATTATTTTTTTATAGCGGCAACCCTGACTTCACTCTGCGCCTAGCAGTTTTCGAGTACTTAGTCGCAAATCGCTTTTTATTGGCAGCAATATGACATCTTTAATTACCTAAATTAAATAGCTCAGTCATAACTTCAACACTTTTTATGTCCCACTGTTGGCCACGGGTCTCTTCCCACAACTGAGGAAGGCCCGGAGCATACTCCACCAGTCATATTGTTGTAATAATATCTCGATATTATGTTATTTTTAATTTCGTCTGCATTTATTATTGTTACCTATACTGTTAGCAATAAATAAACTGCAATAGTGTAGTGGTGATATATGATAGATTAATGTATTTAATAATATGATTGTCGGTCAACAAACAATCTATGGTGTGCGGAGGCCATAAAGACAGCATAACAGCGTTCCCGAAAGCATTTTCAAGAACCTTTCACGAGTCTGGCTGGACGGGTTGATTGAAATTGTAGAAAATTGACAAAATTACTTTTGAAATACACTGAATGAAGTGTTACAAAAGAGTGATTTAATATAAATATTTTTTCCAGTCGCTTCAGTAAGTGTCAATTGAAATTACGTGCGTGGGTTGATCGAGAAAACTATTTAAGAAATCCTAGTACGAAACTCTCCTCGGCTAATTTTACATTTTAGTGACGCACATGTGTATGCCATCACGTGTGCAGGGAGCACTATGTAGCACTATCACGTGTGCACGGAGCATTATGGAGCTAAAGCTTTACTGTTAGTTACTGCACGGAATAAAGTAAATAAATAATTATGTACCTACCAACTTAACTTTAAAAATACCGAGAGTTTTTTTCGGTCAATCATAGCCAAAAAGACCAAAGGTCAACTAAAGCCGATGTACTTACCTATCTATTGATTTATTTGACTTTCATTATGTGTAGGTACTTGATTATTATATATAAAAAAAAACGGTTAGTTCTAACTTTGGCTATCTACGACGCTACTAAAGACATTGTCAAATTAAAAATAGGGCGAAAATCAGACTTTATGGTCGTGTTGTGTCGTGATATTGCAAATAAGAATAGATGGCACTGCGAGATCTGTTCTTAGCTTATGCAAAGCAGCAGAATAAATAAATTTATTGCTATGCATTTTAAAGTCAAATGGAATGTTCTACTATTATTGTAGGAATTTACTGGTCCTATTGAATGATTGATTAAGAATAAAAAGGACAGTACAAAAAGAATGGCCGTGTAGGTAGGCATAGAATAATAACGTATATAGGTAGAAATGTGCCTACTAAATATTATTATAATGAATGATAATTATCTATAATAAATTAAGTCATAGGCATAGATATTAAAAAGTGTTGCCAATTTATAGCTACAAAATATATTAATGATGATAATGATTGATTAATAGTGTATTTTTTATGATTCTCTATCTATGATGTCTACGATAAAAGTACATGTACATAGTCAGCAAACCAAATCTCAAATCTGTAAATAACGCCATCTAACCAAAGTTACTTGTAGGTACGATTAACGTTGTATTATTTTATAAAATACGATGAACTGACAACAGATGACAGTAACATATTAATGTAGTATCTATTCATGAATATTTATTCATAATTAAGTAGTTCTAGTATCTGATTGCAGATATCGCCACAAAATTCAATTCATTAAAATCTTCCCAATCAAATTAGTGTTACTAACTTGTTTCTTCCTCTATTCTTTTTATAAATATAAATGCACTGTATAAGTATTCTCTGTCTTTGTAAGTATACCTATAATAAGGAATCTAACCACATGAGATAATAATATAATATATGTAGGTAACCACATTATGTAGGGACCTACATCTATTATAAAATAATACCTATTTACTATAAAATAATTTTACTGCAGGAATTATTAATCCACAAAATAACTTTTTTAATGATTTAATTTGCATTAAGTAATTTTATAATACTTTTAAAGTGAGGCTGTTTAGTACAATTTTCTCTGACATGATCAAAATTAATAGTGGCATGAACTGGCATAATGACTGGTGACATAAAAAATGGCTTGCCTTTGGCCCGTCACGGTCACTTCAGAAACGTCAAAATAATTCTCTCGATGCCAAATAACCGTTGTTTTTTTTATCAATATTTGTGTAAATTTTAAAAAAAGTGGATCGAGATAGAGTTATCCGCGATATTCTGGCCCGATTTCCGATCAGGGCTGGTTAAATTACGCGATGGTGGAAATAATCCGGTGTTTTTGTTATTCTATCATTGAATCTTCTAAACGTCAGTGTTTTTAGTTATTTTATGCGACTTTTTGCTTTATTAATCGTTCTTCCTTTCTATATTTGCTAATTCGTGTGTGATCAAGTGTTGTGTTTAATATAAAATGTTTTATGGGTGGTAAAAAGTGCAGTGAAGTGTCATGGTTTAGGTTAGTTTTTGTTCCCGCTTTTATCCCGTTTTGGGATGTTGTCCTTCGTTCCTAGCGACGGGTCGGTGAGTAATAGCGAGTAAGTTTCTATTTAAAAGGTTTCCAAAAGATTCAAATCGCTATTAGACACATTTAGAGTACCTGATTTGTGTTGTTTTTGTGAACTATGTTTTTGTTATAAAGTCAGACATTCACAGTAAATATAAGCTGTTCTGTGCAAATTGTATAGTCATATACCTAATTTCGAGTTCTTTATTTTCTTTTGTATGTTCTGAATATAAAATCCATTTACAATTGTGTATAACTTGTTGAACATCGTATAAGTTTATGCGACAGAAACAGAACACTAGATAATGACATAATTTGTTCAAACAATTATTCTTTACTACTTATAGGTCAGTTGGTTTTATTCAAACTGCATATAAAAGAGTAATTAGTGAGTTGTGACTATCTGTTTATTTGCAAAAAGTCGGAACATATCACTTAGCGGAAGAATTACTTCATTTCAGTAAAATATGTACATGGATAGATTCTTTATTGCACTTCAGACTAAAAAAAATTTGAAAATCAAATTATAAAGAAATCTTACTTGTCAAACAGCCATCACTGTGGTTTGGTAGATTGCTCCCAGACGAGAACAGAACTTTTATGTGTTTGAATTGTGAAATGCAGATTTGATTTGAATGAAAAGCAATATAAATGTTAAAAATGGGAGAACATTTAAACTGTGTTCGCTCAGTTACTATATCAAGAGATTGCAGGTTCTATAGTCGATATGAACGTTAGTCACGTATGTGTTTAAATTGTATATGTTAAGTGGTGCTATCATGTAGATCTCATTGGTGGTCAAATATTAATGCGTTGCTATATTAAGTGGACCTCAGAAGTGACAAGTTCGCATAAGTCAGGCTGTTGGATGCATTAAATTCTGAAAGACAGATTTAAGGTTGTTTTAAATGGGAACAGAGCCATAAATTATATTTTTATGATAAATAAACTCCATGTTTTAACTCTTAGCCTCATAAAAAGGTGAATATTATATTAAGAGATATATCAAACCAAAGAAAAGAAGATAAATTTGTTATTCTAAATTCTGTTCTATTAAGGTTGGATTTGTGATGGACCATTAGGGCAACTTCTGAAAATTTAATTGGAATTGTGTGTGAATTGTGAATGAGTATATTATCATTTTGTCTTCTCTCTGAGACTCTTATTGTTGCTACTGATGACTACGTTGGATGTCTTGATGTTTTGGTGAAATCTGTGATAACCACAGCCTCAGTGTTGTTGGTTTAGTCATGTTCAAGTAGTCAGTCATGCCTTTGATAGGGGATTTAAAACATCAAGTTTATTATCATGTGTGTATGAGGTCACTTACAGACCTAAGTTGAATGTGATAGCTGGACTACATTCGCAATAGTTGCTGGTCTACGTGTTGCAATGTATCTTCATATTGATGTTTGAATGTCTATAAGAATTGATGTGTAATGACACACCACAAGTCGAAACCACAACAAATGTTTATTGGCCCAGAAGTGCTTATATACGAGCATCTACTTCCAGCGGGAATTTAAATAATAGATTGTAAAAGTTGTTGCACACAATTACTGCAATAATAACTGCTGTAAACTCCATTTGCACCGTGTGCCACTATGTGGCAGTATGACTGTGTAACTCGCTTTACTTTGGTGTGGGTTCAAATCCCAACTTTCTTACAGACACCTTATTGTAATGATTTGTATGTAGGTACTTGGGATCCATTCATCCATCCAAGTATTTTTTATATAAATGTGACGATGTGTGCCATCAATTTGGGTTCAACTCCCAATTAAACTAACACTATTTAAGATGCAGCCTATCAGTTGTTACAAGTTTCTTGGAATCTTTCGAACCAAAACACAATAGCTCAAATATTGTTTAGTGTTTATTTTGATAGAGTTAACTGTTTTGGTGGTACTGGGTTTAAATCCTGGTTGTCTTACATATGTATGAGTTAAAATGTCACTGCACTATCAATGGTTTATTGAAGTGTTAAGTTCTAAGTCCACATTAAATAATGTAAGAAAATTGTATGTATGTCTGTTCAATATTCATGGTATGGAGGTATTAGAGGATGGTATTGGAGGATTAAGATCTTAATAAAGCAATTTTAAAAACAGATTAATTTTTTGGACATATCAATGGAATTGAAATTATTTTGTCTTATCACTGCACAGAACAGTTTTCTACATTTACATAATTTTTAGTTTTAAGTTATTCTGTGATTGTCTGTCTGTTTTGGAGACCTTTTCTCATATTAATTTTATAACATTTTTCTCCTTGAAACCATGGTGCCATTACAATTTTATTTAAATTTTAATTATTATTATTAATGAAAAAAAATGAAAAAAAAGAAAAATTTTTTTTGATTTTTTTTATTTTTACGACGAAAATTTGTGATGTATTTGATGTGTGTTTTATTTAACAAATTAAAAAAGCCTTTACCTCATCCCTGAACCCTAAGTGAGAAATAAAGAAATTTGAAATTCTATGTCTTGTTATTTACCCAATCCATATCCCTAAATCCATTGACTCCAAATAAATTTTTATATTAATAAAAAATTTGTCTCCTTTGTTTCTGTTTTAAAGAGAAATCGTATCTTCAGTCTCGCCTAAATAAATAATTTGTCCTTGACTGTGTTTCATTGTATGACCCAAGGTAATTTGGTTGTGCCTACAGTTCCAGCTCATTTCATACCGGGCAGGACGGGTGCTGGTCTTCTTCTCCTAAACGGGTTTACCTTTTATATGAAGAATCATCAAGCCCATGGGAAGAAACAGTGGTACTGCTCTGCAAGAGATGTCCACGGCTGCAGAGCTGACGTCATCACCTACAAGGGCACAGACGGCAGGGACTACATATCAATATTCAGGGGTTGTCACATACACAACCCGCCAAGACTTAGACAGTGTCACGATGGTAGATATATTAGGGAAAAAGATATTGTAAATAGACTAGCACTTAATAAATGACTATTATAGCAATTAATTGTACATTTTAGCTCGTAAGTATAGTAGTTATTATTATAAATTTTAATTTTATAACTATACATTTTTATTTTTATGAATCATGTGATGTACATATTATAGGGATTGCTGAAGATGATAATAAAAGTACTTAGTGATTTTTACACGCAACAAACAAAAATTGTAAATATGAAAAGGTTTACATTTTGTGACAGAATACAGTATTCTTATGACACACATCTATGCCTTTTTTTCCAGGGTATTTAATAATACAGTATTAGAAGTTAGTTCTGATTTTATTTTTGCAAAACAAAACACATTAAATGATCAGTTTTAAGATTGAACTGTTTTACTTTTTAATTCTTTGTCATAAATTTTAAAATTTACAATGCAAGGTATTAAGGTAAGGTTGTGTTACAGGTATATATTACTTGCCGTCTCATCGTCCTGGCAGCATGGTGCTGATATTTAAAGACAACAAGTATTGGATAAACAATAGGTACCAGAATACAATCAATTGGACCTGCAGGGACCGGAAGAGGATGGGCTGCAACAGCTGTGTTCAAACCACAGTCGAGGGCAGATACTTAAAACACAAAGGTTTGCATAATCATGCAGACAATTACACAAAATATAACTTCAATGACTGATATCAAGTCAAACCCCACCAGCGATCAATTCTGTTGTAAATTGTGGTAAAATATTGGGGGATTGATTACATTTCTTTTTGTAATTACCTTTCTTATTCTGGGTTTTAAATCTATTGTTGATCGTTTTAATTGTGTTAAGTCTGTTAAAAGGCTTAGGTAGACTTGGGTAAAACGCAATACTCTTGGCACGTTTTAATACATATATTTATTTACTTATAAATAGACAATGTATAATGTAAACATTACAGATTTGAAATTTGCCCTCTCAGTAGTCTTATTAATATTTTATTGATGTATTAACTAATATTCTGAAAGTTCCGTAAATTAAATTTTAGTATTGAAACAGCTACCTATGTAAATCATTAAAGCTCAGTTAACATAACAACTTTAATTCGATTTAGGCTTTTATTTTTCTGTATTTTGTAATATAATTATGTAATATAAATCTTTCATAAATTTTGTTAGTATTGATGCAAATAGAGCATTTTTTATTTTATAGGAATCATCACTCAACATATAATTTTGTTCAATGTTTTTATTGTAATATGACTTATCTGTATGGCTGAGAAGCATCTGAGAAGTGTATCATTATGTTATTAAATTCGTAACGTTACAGAACATTTTTACAGCAGTAATTACTGTCTAATGCTTTCACATAATATAATTACTCTGATGAAATATGCAAGAAAGTTTAGGTAGAAAGATGATTTTAGTGCTGTGAAAATACTTTAATAAACAAGATTTCTCGTGGCCAATTTTTTGTATACTTACTAGACAATTTTATATTAAAATAATTAAATAGGAAAAAAATTTAGGTATATATGTACTTAGCTTGTGGTAGAATAAGATACTATATATTTTAGTTTTTAACATTGTTACTTGGACTATATTTTCTATTCTAAGTTTTAGTGAGATTTAGTTATTCTTAAGGGTAATGAAAATTGTTGCCACATAGTGGCATTAGAATTATTGTGTGTAGAGGGTTTTTCCTAAAAACATGAATTAGTTTACTTAAAAAATTATAGGAATATTATCAATTTCCATAGTGTTTTTTTAAATGAGGGAAATATTATGTAGATTTAATTTTTAGAAATACTGTTGTTTAC
>DWQK01004256.1:0-10629 GCA_018231225.1 Noctuana stator
AGAATAGTACTGCACCTACATACTTCTACTTAATGACTCCGATTGCAATACTACTGACCCGTAAGAATGAATCTTCATAATGTTATGGATCGAAGACCCGCCCTTTAGATAGATCAAAGCGAAATATTGCGCCATCATTCTTTCTCAGGTCAACTTTCACACATCTATCTTCAATACATGAGATCTTAATTATTATTTTATTCTAAGGTATGGCAGTGAATTTTTACTAATATGCATTAAATTTATTATAAGATTATGTACCTGAAGAATTTACTTTATAGGCAGTACCTAACTTTCGTTAAGTATGGTTCACTAACTTGAGGATGTTATTTTCTTGTTCGATTCTATATTTATTTTCGTTTATGACATATTTCTATTTTTTCTTATTATAAATACACAATATCTATATATTATAAAATTCGGTCACATCCGAGTATTTAAGTGTGTGTCGGGTTGTGTACATTGCAATTGAGAAATTAAGTAATTCACGTAGATACTAGTGAAACATCAACATCGTAATTTACATCAAAATACGTAAATTCGTACCGTTAAACACTAGTAATATGTATTAAGCTGCATAGACCCGTGATAAATTAATTACGTACACAGAATTACTTGCATTGTACTATATACCTTTACAATGTCCAATATATGCCTATGATATAAATCTGGAGCTGGTAATAAATTAAATCAAATGCATCGTAGGTATACGCGCCCCATGTCTATTATATATTTTTTTTTTATTTCTTCGTTGCTATAGTAAATTTCATAACTTTAAATATACTTAATATTTTCATCTTAATTTCCCAATCGCATGTCTTACAAAGCTAGTAATAGCCACACGCGGTCGCATTTTACGATTTACCTCATTATTTCTATTCACGTTAAAATATTTAAACAGAACGTATTTAACTAGAATTATATAATAATGTGCGTAACGAACCGTAACACCATAGACTCACCATTAGCTGTACAAATAAATTGCGACTTAATTAACACGCGAGTTGAAATTGAATTTGGAATCCACAACGAGGCGATCTTTGAGTGTAATTATAGAGTTGCAGATTTGAATAAGTTTTATTTTCATTAAGTTACGACTTCGGAACTTAAGTACAACTCTATAACCTTACTTCAAGACTGTAGAGTTCCACGGAAATACGTTCAATTGATCTACCATCAGCAATGTCACGTTGCTCCAAATACTACTTCCAAATAAACTGTATGTACCACGTTTACTCTAAATATTTCCAATATACCCGAGATTAACGTATAAATAAACTTCACAAGTACACGAGATCCCCTCTACCACACATGATTATCTTATATCATTTCACGTAACTTAAGAATTATTAGGAAATAAAATGAAATTCGATCCTCCATCTTGATTCTTTGCATTATCCATTCGAGTTCACATCACATAAGTGGCTAAGTGGCTTTGACTTTAAAAACACAAGCAATGAGTAAAATTAAACTAGGCCTTTATTCATACAACAGGCAATAAAGACAGTTACGAAACGAGTTTCATCCAAAGGTTTCTAAAATAGGATTCCCCAAAAGAAAGCCGTCGTAAAACTCACCCACATGCTTTAATGGCGGTAGCACATCTCCGCCGCGGAACTGTAATAGCGGAACCACGGAACGACCCGTTGTCGTTTGTACAAGTATGGCGCGCGGAATCACCGAAATTGCCTGTTTTAAAATCAACATTTAACTTTGGTGCGGTCGAGCACGCCACAAAAAGAGCAACTCGAAAAATCGTTCAGCGGTACCGCTATCACAGTTCCGCAGCGGAGGTGTGCTACCGCGGTAAGATATTCGCTTTCTAAAATTCATAGCGAGAGCAAATTTAGAAATTAATTAATTTTAAGACAAGTCACAATATCCAACCTTAGAACCAAACGCGATACGATTACAATAATGTATCAAAACATCGAAAATTGAATGTATGAATAAGTCGGTTCATGAAAATTGATTTCTTATAAAACTCTGCCTTTTTGCAGTGTAAAAACATTTTTTTTACTAACTACGCACACATACGCTGCTTCATTCACAAATAAATTTAGATAGGTACTCGTAGGTACATAAATCAGACATATTTAAAAAAATTATAATAAATTATTAATCCAATGAATGGGAAAAGTTCAAAATGATAAATTAGAAATATAAACTCCATATTAAGTTGACGTTGAGTATGAACTGCTATCATAAAAGCGAAAGTCCCCTTATTAAACGTCCAGAAGCTAATTTTGAAGCAACAAAATCTTGAACAAAACGTAGAAAAGCTAAAATAATTTTCTGTATTCAACTATTTTACAACGTAACCTAAGATTATAAAAGAATGACGAAATATCATCAGATACAGATTTTCATGAACCGCACAGAATTGAATTGCCATGAAACAAAAAAGAACAGCATGCAAAATATAGTTGCATCGCACACCACATTGTATACACACTTCCTCGATGCTTAAAAACATGCCACGCCGATCAATACCATCACTCAACAGTGTAGGCGCGCCTAACCAGTAATAAATTTAATAATAATCGTTAATATTACATCTTAAATAACTATACAATTTATGAGACCCCGGCGGGGCTTAAAACTCATTAAATGTCTTCATATCATACAATAAGTCCGTGAATCACTCACGCGTCGGTACTATACAAAAATTAAAAACATTATGCTACGATACCATACAGCTATTTAGTACAAGAATCGACTTACAACTACCAAATACCCATTGGCACGATGACAAGATGCGGCGACGGTATAATCGTATTTTAGTTACAACCTCTTTCATAACATTCAATTTATTAATTAATATAATTTATAATATCTATTCATATAATATTGTGCTTTTTTTGAATCATTGCCTCAGCTAGATTAAACAAACCAATCTGCTGACGAGCTACGCGTACCTTCCTTGCCTTGTCCGTAGCAAGTCAGACCATCTCTTCGGAAATTATCACGTGCAATGTCTTTACAATATCTAGTACCATCTCACCAGCAGCTCAGGCTGGTGTCGCACAAAACTCGAACACGTAACTGAATGAGCAAATACCCCGCCTTAGCCAGTAGATTATGTGCTATACCGATACCACGTGTTAAACTAATGTCACTATATTTATTGTTTATTTATTCATTTTTGTCTACGTTAAATTCTGGTGTTATTTTTAGATTTCGCCAAGACCACAGAGCATGATTGACATAGAAATGAGATTTTAATTTGATCATTATTTTAGGCCAATGACTATGAATTAAACTATCGCGACTGCAATGACTGATGAAAGAAACTTGAAGTTTTTGATAACTTAAGAAATGATCAAATAGCACACGAAGACTGCAATCGAAAGTGACAGATTTCTGAACGGTGACACCACACATCGCTAACACGAGTATTTTATAATTTACCTAAGAACATTGACGTACTCGATGATATATTTGTGCTGTAGTTGTGTCCGGTGAACTTGGATATAATATGTATACTTATACACAATACGCTACAATAAATATCCGAGCGACTCGCAGTCGAATCGCGCTCAGTTAATGAGAACCGTTAGTCGGTGTTTGCGACCGACTGCGTAAATCATCTTAATAATCGATAGGAAGTCAGTTTTTTTCTTACAATAATTCCGCTATTAATAACTAGGGATCGATGACGTGTGCCCCGCGCAACCCACGCGGGTAGCGCGAGTCGGGGCCGCCATATAATTTCATATAAGTCTCTAACCACCACGACATCCAATCACTTCGAACTCCAAGCTATATACTAACAAAAGTAGATGCGAATGCATTTCCTGATTACACCGCTTTGCTTGTAAAACTTCGATTAGTATCGGCGAGCCTCACGTAACTCTCCGTCATCGACGTCTTTGAGTGTCGCGGTCCCCTCAATAGGACTCCGGGTGCGGGGACCCCACGAATCCTGTAGGGTATGTCGGGGAACGGGAAGTGCGGCGGGCGTGCGGCGGTCAGCGCGCGGCCACGCGGCAGAGCGCGAGGCGCAGCGCGGCGGCCGCGGGCACGGCGGCGCCGCACAGGCCCGATCAGAGTCTGTCTTCTTCCTCTTCCTCCTCGCCCTCGTCGCCGGCCTCCTCGTTCTCCTCCCGATAGCCTGGGTGCTCGCTGATCGCGTAGTAGTTACCATTGTATATGACTCCTAGTTCTCGTAGCGCGTCCCCTCGGATTGTGGCTTTTATCGTCCAATTGTAGCAGTCGTCGGATTCAGATTCGCGGTCGAGTCGTTCCACGTCTAATATTTTCGAGCTCAATCTTTCGAGGATGATGCCGATGTCTTTTATCGTCAGATGTCTTTTCTGGTCTACGCTCAATTGATCGATTAGCAGGAGAAATTTTTCAGATGTGACTGCTTCATCTTCGACGAGTGTGTTTTCTGTTTCGCTTTCGGAGGAGTCGCGCTCCCCGCGTCGGGCCGATTCAGCGTCAAGGAAACGTACATGGCCCTTCGGTCGACCCTGTGGTGAAGCACGTGGCTGCGCGTCCTGTATCGGGGACGTAGCGACACTCTTGTGAACTGCTATACGACGACCTTCCTCATGCAGTGCGCAGCAATGAAAATCGCACTCGTCCGGGGGAGGGCGCTGCAGCGGCGCGTGCGTGGGGGGCACGGGGGTGGCTGACGCCCTACACTCGGCGGTGTGTACGTGGTGGTCGAGGGAAGACGATGCGCGAGCGAGCCGTGCCCGCGCCGGCCCCGGCTCGTCATGGTTTACAACCGTGATGTGCGGCGGCGGTGGCTGTGGACGCTCAAGCGACGTTTGAATAACGAGTGAGGGCCGCCGGTCTGGCTTTGCTTGCCGGGAAGGTGACCGTGCCGCTGGCGACGCCTGCGGTCGTTGATCCCAGTGCAGCACCACCGTGACTCGCCCTTTGTTGTCCATGATTTTCCATGAAGGAGTTTCATCGTGTAGCTCTAGCGCGTGGATGGTCTCGCACACTATTTTGGGAATCGCTGATATTGCTGAAATCAAATAAAGAACAATTTTATTATTATTTAGATCCAATAATTCGTATGTCAAATATTATTAAATGGTAATAATTCATTTCCTTTTTTATAGACAAAGACTTCGTAGAAAAGCAACCATAAAATAGCGAATTCTCGTTTAAGTTCAGACTTATAGATATTTTGGCTACTCATTAAGACTAACAATAACGCAATATACTGGTATCCAAACAAGTCTAAATATAAAAAACGAAAAGATGTGGCAGTAACTGCTGTCGGTTAGTTCTAGCTATCTAGCTAACTAGGATATAATCTGTTCTAGCATCAGTTTTTGTTATTTACGAACGACGAAATTCTAAAATTATAATAACAATAAAGCAACTAACATAATAATAGGTAGTATGAAAGCAATGTTAAGCAACGTCGGCCGCGGCCGGTACTCGGATGGGTCACCGCTAGTAGCAAATTTCATGCGCGCTTCCGTGCTTCGGAGGGCACGTTAAGCCGTCGGTCCCGGTATCGATAGAAAACAGTCGTTAACAGGCCTGTTCGGAGGCCCTTTGGACGGTTTGAGAACATCTGACATGGGTTGTCCACTAACCCGTATCTCCACTAATCCGCAATGGAGCAGCGCGGTGGAGTATGCTCCAGGCCGTCCCCAAATTGTGGGGAGAGACCCGTGCGCAACAATGGGACATAAAAAGGGTTCAAGGCATGAATGCAGTAATACTGACCAGCCTTGATGACGTCGACGCCGGTGGGGTACCATCGCTCGCCTTGCCGCAGCAGCAGCAGCACGGTGTTGGGGGGCAACGTCCGCCAGTAGTCGCCGTCCTCCACCTGCGTGCCGTCGCTCTCGAGCACCAGCCGCACCGGCTCGGTGGCCGCTACCGATAGCTTCTCTTTACCTGCCAAAATTAAACACGATTTGATACCATGCCCGTATTAATATAACACACGTTAAGATGACGTTCATGATTGCGTTATCATGTTATATGAGCGACTTTGAGCTTACAAATGAGGCTCACAGTAAAGAACCAAGTCTCGACACTGTATATTAACACCGGCAACATACAATTCTCGACCACTTTTGAGAGAGCTCTTCGTACGTAGAGCCATAACGTATCTAAATTATTAAGCAATGTATTAGTTGTCGTCTTAAATTGGTTATTACCGTAAGCACATTTTATTGTCACTTCGACATCACAGTTCCAAACTCCTTCGTTGTGCAAAAAATGCACTGATAAATTTACTTTTAAAACTAGCTACGACGTACCTATTCAGAAGTCCGCCATCCGAAATAAAATTCCTTCATTTCAACCGTCTGAGTTTTAAACTAAAAAGAAAACTTAAGGCCGCGTCCGGTAATGGCGACACGAAACCTCTTCAACGTTATAAAGGCTTCTATTTCAATACGAGTGCTTATAAGGCGGGGCCAGGCTGAACTAGGGCTGGTGGTTCCAGGACGAAAGCAGGTCAAGCGAGAATAGCGGAAAATTTTATTGACCTGGTGCTAAACGGTTTATAGTCGTGGGGGTGTCTACTCGCTAGGAGTTGAGCGTGATGCCTCTAATTAGGCATGAAAGCCTCCGCCGCCTCTATATCTAATTACTTTGCTTCGCGCGAACAATTGCTTCTATTTAATGAAATTAGAGCTTCATAATTTTATTTCGCAACATTGCAGATGCAGCCTGTGACGAACCCGATGTATGAGCGAATATATTTAGGTTAGTATGTAGTGAGTATTACTGACCGATTACTAGGCCAAGGCTTTTCGCTACGAGTACGTTTGGAGTATGACCCGTTAACCTGCTAAGAATAATAATTTTCTTACGACTTTTTTCTTAGTTTTCTATATTTCTTACATTTCTGTATCTATCGGAAAACCTGAGGCCAAAACTACGATTTAACATAATGTAATTATTTTAATATGTGTTTGAAAATTTTAATAAGTAGCTAACTTAATAATCAGGTCAAACGTTTTAAACAAAATGTAGAAAGTACCCGTGTCTACGTAACTACGAGTATATTGCTACGCCATAATCCGTAGCCCGTAGCCTGTAGCCCGTAAACCACACTTGCAACGCCAAGAACATGGCAAGTACGGCAACTCGAGAGCACTTACTCGCAAGAGGACAGTTTTAAATCTCACTATATTTATAATAGCACAAATTTTACGTTTATAACTAAACATTTAAATTAATTATGTCAATTGCCATGAAAACATGTTCAAATACTTACAATATGCAATTACTTAGCGTTTCCAAACTTCTTTGATAAATTTTATTTATAAAGTATTTTTTTATTTGTGTATTTAATATTCTTATATATTTTAAATTATTTTATATATATGTAGTTATAATTTTACGTACTCCATACTAACCAACAACCACAAATTATATTATCTGCCGCCACAGTGATTTCTGCTCAGCCCAAAAGTAGACTGGCAGAGAAGGCTTTTAGCATTGAGTCCGCCTTTTATTCGTCATGGTATAATAAAAATAAAATACAATACGTTAATTTTATTTTGAATTGCATTAGATACTCGTAACTCTGACACGGCTAGCAAGAGTATGTATGTACGTAATAGTATTATTACTCGTACATATTCACACATGTAAATAAATAAATGAAATAAAATTTCATATGTATCATTTTGTCCAATTAAAATCCATGTTAGAGTCATATTGGAGAGATATTAAGTAAATTTTAACTTTTTTGTTTCTAAAACTAAAAAAACTTACTGAAAATTAAACACTTACAAAATTAAAAGTTAACAATTACTAAGTAGTCGCAGTGGTATATTTTAAAACGCCCCTTCACGAAGAACGAAATTAACAAAAACACTAGCTTTAAAAATGAAATGTGCGCTCACCTCTGTGTATTAACTCCTCGAAGCTAGTGACAACCAGCCCCTTCCTCACGTTCCGCGAGCTGTCCCATATCTTGAAAGGCCTCTTTCCTCTAACCTCCTGCAAACAAAGTCCATACTTAACATACCCTCTACATAAGAAGCCTAAATTCAAAAAGCTCTTCGCAATGTACACGGCCACATGTTGCGTTTTTATCTAGTGAGGCAATAACTAACTTTGCAATTTTATTGTTATGTTATGCAATGTGATAAAACTTATTTTCTCATGCAATTTATGGCAAAAGGAACTCTAGATGACTGATCTTTTAATGAGATTGAAGTATCTAATGACGTGGTGATGAAATTTATTTAGAAACGTAAAATTAAAACTCGACTGTCTGTATTATAACACTTACGGAAAAATTTACTACAGTCATCGTTACTAATAATTCACTTAGGTATTCCTAAACTTTTATTAATTGATCATATTTCACTATATTTTCTTGAACATGAAGTTTTTCTGAAAATAATTTAATAAATAATTTTACTAGTTGAAACTTTAACACCACTTGATTTTAACACATAATAAAAATTTGATGTTGTGTTGTGAAACCATTATACCTACCTAATACATATTTGTAACATTGTTAACTGCTAAATATTTGTTGAAAAAACAATTTTCATATTTATCCTATATTAAATATGACAACAAGTTCGTAGCATTAACATTTAGTCCAACAGACAAATAATTCATCACCATTCATTTTTATTAAACTGACAGTTTACAAGATAAAACATTTAAAGCATTTGAAGTATGGATGTTGGTCCGATAACCCAGCGCTACGGCGTAGGGGAGCTACGTTCGTAGTGCGTAGCCGGCATCCGTAGTGCCTGTACTGGCTGCAGCGGTGCAACGCCCGCGCGACCTGCACCCCCGCCCCCCACTAGCCCCTCTGCAGCCCCCCTTCACTGACACGCCCCTCGCCTCGCACGCACTGTGCGTTGACCTACTGGCCTGCACGATCTTTAATCTAAACTGGAGTTCGTCCTACCGCTGGTCAAGGATTTTCACCACGAGAAGGTTGCTTGTCAGTGTGTAAGGTAGGTCGGGAAATAAATATTCATTTCATCATCACCGAGTTAACTTAACTAAATTTTTTTAACTATTTTTTTATAAAAATATTTATTTCATTGCATAAAAACCAATCACTTATAATTAATATAAATGTTTTTCAAGTGTAATAAAAAAAATACTATTAAAATAGTTCATGTAAATATTTCAAGCCAATATGAAAAATAAATATGCATAGTAAATTTCTCAAATGCCCCTTGTCGTTAAGTTTCATTAAAAATTGAGTATCTTTAACAGGAAGATGTTGAGGCAGATAAATGCTCACACGGAAGCACCTTAGTGGCCTGTTTTACATTGATCTTGAGAAAGAGAGACCTGTCGATGCTGCTCTACTCGAGTTCACTTTTTGATAGAGTTTAAGTGGGACGCTCTCAGGATTTTAGATCGTTATTTGAGTAGCTTTACTAGGTGAACGAAGTACTAAACTTAGAACTGGTTATGTACCTTTTAAGCAGATTTAGTTAATTAAAAAAAATATTTTATTAAATCTTTTTCCTGTTAAACTTTTCTTTTTTGAAGTTAGATTAAGCACTGAAAACACACAGGTGCAACGTGTTTTAGCAGCAGCATTGAGACTACAGGATAAAAATCGAATATGCTTGTTCAAGTAAGTTCTTACTTTTTAATCATTTAGCATTCAAATTAGCTCTTAATAACTATTTACTATATTTTTATTTATTATTATAATATTTTTATTTTAAAAAATGTAGACGTTACAAAAAAAGTAATTATTTAAAAACTAAAATGTTAACGTTATGTCATCTGATCAAATGAGATAAAAAAAATTGCAGTTGATTCTACAGGAAGTGAAGCGAAAGATGAGTGGGGTCATTCTGTGTGGCGGTCCTTGGCTATGGCTTGTTGTCTACGGGTGGGTAAAGCATTACCTCCTGAATTTCGACAATCATCTTTGCGACGCACTCACTTCACTGTTACTATATCAAGTCCACATTTCTACTACACGTTAGGTTCATAAATATTTAACGTCCTGTTACGAAAAACCGTAAGATACCACATAAAAACACAGGGACAAAACGTTAATCTTACTTGTTTTTAAAGTTATTTACATTGTATATGTTACTAAGCTTTAAAAGTGTTTGTAATCTTAGATTGATATATTTTTGATCACGAATTAACAATCGATATTTACTGTTGTTTCCTTTAAGTGCATAGGTTTTATTATTCACTGTCCAAATAAACTTTTCTAGAATTATAAGTCACCTTTAAAATAAAAGAAAATTCTTCAGAAAACAAATATAAAAGCCGACCTATCCAATACAGTTGGAAGCACAATACATCGACACTGTTTAAACACACAATCGTGGAGCAGATGCACAATTGAACGCAGCGTACAACCGACCTCGCTGTGTGTACACTGGTTTTACGACCCGACACGCGCACCTCACGGAAATCTTAAGGGAGCGTTGTAAACATTCGTATAAATATCACAATGTTTAGATGCCATTATTCACTACTAAGGTTGAGAAACAGTGGAATTAACACGTTTTTCAACGAGAGGTTAGGATTGAGGCGGGCGGCGCGCACCGCAGGCTTGCGCCGCGGCCGCGCTGTCGGCTCGCGACTCGTGACTCGTGACCGGGTCGCGGCCCCTCCCCCGCACCGACCTCCCCGCGCCCCACCCCGCGCCCCGCCGGGACCTCAGGCCCGCACTGCAGCGCCCGT
>DWQK01004257.1:0-10628 GCA_018231225.1 Noctuana stator
GTCACCGAATGCACCCCTTGTGCCTCAGATCTACGGAGCTACGAAATCGATTACGACGACGCGAGCGAATGTACCGAGTCGCTCATCGACTCTAGCCTGATGAAGGGCCGCACCGCCAAGGGCAACGAACTCTCGCCCGCCAAAATGCCCCTCATGAGAATCAGAAGTGTCGAAATCGTATTCGAAGACGAAATGTCCACTTGCGCCGACACCGCCATATTGGACCGCAGCATAGAACTCGTCTCGGACAGCAGCGACGATTCTACCAAATGCGTAGATGATTTGGACCAATTGCAAGCGGAAAACGACGATATTGAGGATTCGGTAACGTTGAACGCGGAAGCTGACTTATCGGACGACAACTCCATTTGCACGAAGGAGCTAGCCGACGAACATATCGCTGACGGTGAGACGTCACAAGTCAACGATCGAAGTTTAGACGATACGCGCGCGCAAATCGCCTGTCTCACTCTAGCCAACGACGAGCACACATTGTCTCTAAACATATCAGAATTGGGCGATTCCGGTCGTTTCACAGAAGATGCTTGTTCATCGCACGTCGAGGTTCCCATATTGACATACGACGACGCTTTGCTTTCTCACTCATTCGACGTCGTTAACGTGGACGAAGCGTCCACAGTAATTAGCGCGTACGAACTATCCGGAGTCAGTGACCCCGTGAAGTCCAGATTGTATGAATACGTGGACAGCAACAGCAATAGTGACAGTTCAGATAACACGGCGGTGTGTGACGGCCACAGTTCCGAAGCTAAACAGCTGACGTCATTGCACGACGTCGTCACAGATTTGGAGGATCAGTCGTTGTGTGACAGCAGTGATCTTCAGTACGATTCTTTCGTAGACATGGGGAAATTTTAATACAAATTGTATTATGATTTAAATTAAGTAATATTATTATTACTTGCACTAATTATTATTCCCTAATTAATCAATAAAAAATAATGTAGTCCATATACTCATATATTAATCTTCGAGTTATTCACTGACCCAGTATGTTAGGTGTTAAAGTAATTTATATTTTATAACTACATTCCAAGGTGATATGAATAGATTGCACTAGTTTTTGTTGTTCCGTGTGAATAGATGAGCTTAGTCTGAGCTATTTTAAGCCCTTTAAACTTTCTTGACACAGCTTATGCACTGAGGGTTTGGTGGTATGCGGCTCTAGTGACCATGTCATGGCTCTAAATTTATGTTGAATATTTAATACTGTACCTTCCATGATGTTCTGTTGTAAATAACATTTTTTCTTATAGTGTAGGCATTTTGTAGATCGATATGATAAAAATTTTGAACATGACATGGTTACAGAAATCCCGGGGTTGTAAGTCTAGGCAATAGCTCATTAATATAATTAACTGTACTATATTACTTTGAGAGCAATATAATTTATTAGAATTTGTTGTTGAATTGTGATACAGCTTGACGCTGTCTTATTTAGTTAATTATATTATAAAATGGTAGTTCTTGATATTTGAGTCATACTTATATATTAATAGATTAAGAGAACATTGTCAATATGAAGTATTTACTGTTGTAGTATTATTAGAGAGTGGTTTTAATCTGTGAGGTTTTGCTAAGATAGCTCTGGCATATCGCCGGTATATTTGTAGGCATTCCATTATACTCTAGCCTGCGCAACTTAGCATTGTGGATTTATATCCCTTGTACAATGAATGTAGCTTTCAAGTGATTGTGAAATTGATGGTTCATTATAATCTGAAGGCAGACATGTATGAGCAGAATAGTTTTAACTAAGCATAAAAATTCAGCTGTTTGCCGCTATATTATTATATATAAGAAAACTGTTTACTGTTATTACACTATTACTCAGTAGAAAGTTTATTAAGCTTGACTCACTTTAAGAATCTATTAGCAAAGAGTACAATTAAATATTACAAATTAAGCTTTAGGTGGTATACTTAGCTAATTCAAATTAATATTTTCATATTAAGGATTTTATTGTATTAAAGGAAAATGACATCTGTTAAAAGTAAATTTACTGGGTGATAAAAAATCGCCAAATGAAACATTAAAATTGTAGAAGCATTTTAATTTAATGATGACAAATATTGTCTGAAGCATCATAAATCTGCTTTTGGCACTATACAAGAATAATTTTATATATTATATTTAAAAAAAATTGTTAATAGACATGATATTGTTCACAAATTAAAGTTGAAACATGTAGATCAAAAAATAATGTTGCTATATTTATTTATTGTTGCATAATGCCTATTGATGATTTGAATTTTACTGTTATCCTGTAAGTTATTTTATTGTTGAGTGTAACATTCCATTTATACACTCATACAGTGGTTAATCTCATATTGTATTTTATGTCAAAGGACATTTATATAAATCAAGCTTTTAGGCAGTAGTGCTTGCATGTTAAATACATAATAGTAATTATATTTTGTCTGTGAGTGTATAATTTAATAATGTGCAATTATTAGGTAGGGTCAGCAGTATAGAAATTGAGGAACTACTTCAACACCTATTAGTGTGTGTTATATTATTTAATGCTGATCTAACTTACTGTTGAAAATAAAGCAATGATAAATATTATTTTTGATGGTTTTAATGTATGCTATATTCCTACAATAATAATTATTATGGAGAAATTCATATAAATTACAAGATACAAAACATTTTTAAATATCACATAATTTAAATCTTTATGATACTTTTATTGATTGTATTGTTTGACACAAGCAAATTAAAATTATGTTGTGTTGAGAAAATAATCATGGTCATTAACTGAAATGCTTAAAATTTAATAAATTGATCGTAGAAATGCAACTTACTAGATAAAACATTTCTGGAAGTTACTTCTGTACCATTAGTATTAAATTATAATTGAGTTTAGAAAATTATAAAAAAGATGAAAATAAAAGTACCTACAATGAATGAGAAAGGTATGAAATATAACTAGAATAGGTGTATATTGTATTTTGTTTTACATAAAGTATGAGATTTTTATCATTAGTTTTTATTTAAAATATATTTAATTGTACAGCTACATGTATTAGAGTTAGAAACAGTTAACACTGATTCACTGAAATTTGATAATTTTTAAATTAAAATCAGAAAACGTCAAAAAACTTAATCATACATTTGCTTAAATATCTAGTAGGTATATATAATTTAAGTTAACCATAACAGTTAATTAGCGCTTTCACATGCATCAACCCAGTCATTATACACATCTATGGGCTCAGATAAAACATTGGTTGTCGTTTGGAAGTCTTCTAAACACACCCGGCATTGTATTTTAGCTGTATTTCGCGCACGGTCCCTGAAGAAAGAAATTTATTTTGTTATTTTTGTCATTGCCATTCAATCATTGTCATTCAATCTTGTCTCAAAATATGTAATATACATACATTTTTACTTCGCACGACTTCTCGTGGTTACAAAATGGGCAATTAAATTGCTGGTCCAATGGCTCTATAGCCTTCCTTTTCGGCGGAGGCTTTCTTTTCGACTTGCGGCGACCCATGCCTGAAAAACAGTCCGGACAGAACATAATATTAAATTTCGGTTAATTATTATCAATTTATTACAAGACAATGAGATTGATACAAATTAACTTGATCCCTCTAAAAAAATTACCTTAAACGCTGTGTTTTTCTTTATTGTAAAACAATTTTTTAATAACAATTGATTTTATTTATAAAATCAAAACAAAACGTTTTCCAACCAAATCCAAATATCCAGATCAGATCAGATTGACATGACATCTGATTTGACACTTGAAAGACGTTTGCTCGACAGTTCGACACTTGATTATTCGTAGTAACTCTAAGTACTACTTAGATGTACTACGTAAGTAGTCTGTGCTTGAATATGACTGACCTCGCAGGTGATCATATTATAATAATATACTCTTTGTCACCTTTCTAAGGTTTAATCAAAGATGAGACACACCATCAACATAATCCAATATTTCTTGTTCATTAATGCATTCAAATGCTAATTGCAAATATTGTCAATTGCTAATGAGTACTCTGTGGTACCACCCAAAGAGTATATATAATCACTACAGTACCTACCACCTATAATATAATTATAATCTAGTAAATTAGTCAGGTAGTCTGTGCGTGCCGTGGTAGCAACATTTTATGTAGTCTGTGTGCGGTAGTCTGTGAAATCAACAATTCAAGTAATTTAACAGTGACAGACAGAACTTGACAGAAATTTATAAAACTTTATTATACATAATATTAATTTAAATATAAAGTTTTAAAGACCAACTTATGTGTGAGAATAAAATTGTAAATAAAAATGGCTCGTGAAATTTACATAATAGCTGTATTGTTAATTGTATCTACATTTTGTGGTGAGTTTTTACTGTTTTTTAATATTCAAAATTTGCACACAATAACTAACGTTAATGTCGGCAACGCCTTAATCAACTTAACTAAATCAATCTTATTTATTTCAGTTACTTTTATATCTGCTGAGTGTACCATCCCTGTTGTATTAAGAAATACATGGTTTTCTTTTGAAAATGGCAAGCAGACGTTAACAGAAATCAACGCGAAAGAAATGACTGGAAGGTAAGTTCAATACGTTATTTTATATTGGATATTTAATTAATTTTTTGAAATATCATTTACAATTCTGTTTTTATAATATAAAGTTGCATAATTTTCTCTGCGAGTGGGATATGAACCCATTACCACTTTATTGATGTTTTAAGTTTATTGTTTGTATGTACTGGGGTATATACTTATTCAAATTAAATTCCTACTGTCATGACTTTGACAATATCAGACTTTTTAAATAATAAACATCAAACTTTCAAAGTTTATTGTATTGTTGATATTTTATTTAACGTTATCTGTTAATTGGACAATGCTGTATTGGTCCGTCCATTTACTAGCAACAGCCTTTATTTAAATGGTGTAATAATATGTACTCAAATAATTTTATAATGACATTTTTAGGGGAGTCTGTGTCAACATTAGAGCAGATTACCATGTAAATTACACAATGGTATTTAGTTATACAAAATGCTACTACTGTGTGAAATTGATTGTGCGGACTGTGAATGTTCTGGAGAAAATTGAATCCCCATGTGTCGACCTAGATCCCAATGAGGAGCCTACTGTGGAAAGGGTTTGCAGAGGACTGAACCCCGATCAGTACCTTATCACTTTGTTTTCTGAGAATTCTGTACCAGTAAGTAATATTGATTACAACTAGTTTCATCAAGTATCTGCTTCTATGTAATGATACATAACAGAAGCTCAGGAAGATAATAAGGAAACCAATACCATGAGAAATTGTAAAGTAAAGGATCATAAATATACAAGCAATACTTAATAAGTATTGTTGATGTAAAAGTTTATAGACACAAGTAATAATATTTGGGATCATTTTAATTAAGATGAGTAGTTATTCTATTTTTAATGAACTAATTGTTCCTTTTAGGTCAATTGTCGCTCTTCACTTGAAGGAGTTTGGCAGTTTGCATATCAAAATCGTTTCCGATTCACTGGTGAATGCAACCATCCAGATGCTCAGATAAAGTCATGTCAAACAGCCGGAACACAGTTTCTGATCACCAATCAAAAGTTCAACATAACCTACAGGAAATGTCCCGGAATGTCTGGTACTTTTGATGGAGTTGTTGAGTACAGTTGTTTGGGTATGTAATAAACTGATAAATTATCATTTAGATAGTAAATAAATTATCATTTAGTTGACATAGAGGGACATTGTTTCAAGCTTTCTTCATTTAAGTATCACGTGGAGCAAGTCTTGTGAGACAATGGAAAGTTTATTTTATAAAAGTATTTAAAGTAGCAACCACATTTTTCTTCCTAAACAAAAAATTGCTTTATGTTACAAAAAAAGTACCAAGTGTAATATCATTATAATATTTATAATGGATGCTAAGCCTTTCAAAATCTTTGCTTTCTATATTCATTTGAGAGTTTAAGATTATTTTGAATAAACTAGATTCATTTTATGTGTCTATCTCTACTTGTTTTCCAATATGTCTACCATTTATGTTTTAGGGCATTGGTTTGTAGACAAAAACCACTTCTTTGCTGTCGCCAATACGAAAGAGTCTCGACGAGACGAGAGGTATCGGTGTTTCTTGAAAAACAGAGATGACGATTTATATATTGGTGCGTCTATAACACCTCAGTGTAACACCCTAAAAACTGTGGAGAAATCGCCCGAGAGATACAGAGTCACACCAGTAAAGGTACATAACTACATTTTTCAATTCATTAATTGGTAAATATATTCAATGGAAAGTATACTTGTGTGTAAAAGCAAAATACCTATTCCAAACTTCACATAATATAATAATATTAAGAAGATTGAAATAATTACCCACTAAATAATTTATACTGTGCAGTGTAGTTCATTGTATTTTTATGTGTGTTATTCTTTGTTTTTCTGGATTTGAGTTGTTTTGGTTTGTACTTCAGAACTTAAGTACTATTTGTTTTTGTGTAATAGAAGTAATTTGCGTTTTGTTTTTAGGCTGAAGTTGTAGTACCTGGGTGTCGTCTGCCGCAAAACTTTTCAGGGGACTGGATTAATACGGCCAATATAGACGCTGACGTTTTCATTAACGAAACGCATATCATCGAAACATACTACCCAGATGAGGGTAGATATAGACGTACTATTTATGTTTGTAGGTATGTTAAAATTATCAGGTTCTTTTTATTTGCATGCCTTCAACCCTTTTTTATGTCCCACTGCTGGGCACGGGTCTCTCCCCACAACCGAGGAAGGCCTGGAGCATATTCCACCACGCTGCTCCAATGCGGATAAATGTCTGAACACTACTAAAGAAGAAACCTGTTTCGTGCTGTTGTTTGATACACTGTTGCGGCTGTTCATATTCATTATGTCATAGATATTTTCACTGTTATTATTTTACATTATTGACTGTTTATAAAAAACTTATTTTTTTATAAATATAATTGTACCTTATGAAAATGCAATTCATTTACCTGATTACCGTAGGTCGGTGCGACACGTTGACTTTACATTGACCTTATTTATTTTTAACGTAATGTACTTAGTTTTTATTTAGAGGACACGTAATGGACAGAATTTAGAGAATTGGTACCTACAGAGTACCTAGAGAGTGACTGTTTCGATGCTAATTGTTAAATAAGTGTATTATCTAGACACATTAGCTACGTACGTTATATTTAAAAAAACATTATTTTAAACGCATTCAGTGTATCTTGCAAACAGCGTACTTATTTTTGGAACATCTTTGGCCTTTACGCGTTGAAATTCGTCGGATTGCAGATAGATTGTCTCTCTGACGGAATATCACACAAATTTTGTGAACAGTTGGCCGCCCCCGCTCAATAAAAAGAGGGAATTTAGTGACTCGAAGCGGGTGAGCGACCACGTTCAGGGGCAAAGTAAGTTGCCACACGTAGCCAACGAAGTTACTATTGCACCACATGACAGTTAGTCGTAAGTGAACGCTGATTAACCTTTCGTTGAGCGGTCGTTAGCCGAAATGTATTCTTAAATAGGTGACGTTGTTCTTGATACGAATGACTCCCAGACATTTTACGGTCACGGCTCGATAATAAAACTCGTGACGAATTGTTGATGCGAGTCTACATTGTCCTCTCTCCACATTGTTAATGTATCAATATGTCTTTCAGAGGTCGTATCCAAATAACACTGTCCACTGTATTTAAATGCTGGTACGCATTTAGTTCGTTAGTTCGTCGAAAATAAATATCAATACTTACAGTTAGTTGTTATATTCCAATATAGTTATTTTTTATTAGTTGAAATGTTTGGATCTAATATTTACTTACTTGTTTTTTTTTTACTGATTATTTATTTACTGATTTTATTGTTTTTCATTTCTTGCTAAAACAAAACAACCTCAAGTGATCATATTAATGTAGTCATTTTATCTTGTTATAATTATACTTATGTTATAATTATATACTAACAACAATGCACCTTAGACATTACTGAAGCAAACCTAAATAGTATAAAAACGCACAATTGAGAGGACTGAAGTGAAAATCATTTAGCCTGCCAGGATCCACACTTTTCTATCCTTCTATGGCTTCACGACTAGTGCGACTGTGTATTGCGAGATAACAATAGGAATTTTACGATCACACTATGTCGCTAAACTTATAGAGCTGTGTGGTACATTCGTTTTATTAATTTCACAGACGAGCGCTTAAACAAATTACATACGCTTGCTTGATAGTTGTTTTACCGAATATGACTTTAGACCGTTATGTCAATCCCAAACATATTCTATTAATCCGTTTAACGATTAACGATAATTGAATAGAAAGGCGTCATGGCATAGCCCTAAGATACGGAGAGGATAGGGCGTTAGCAACGAAGCACTATCGCCTTCACATTAAGCCCTACGTCAAAGCGAGGAAGGCAGTGTTGTCAAGTTCGTCGTAGGAAGGAGCGGACGACGAACAAGGGGAAGCGGGGGTGGATCTACCTGACAGAAACCGGGTATGACGTTTTGTACATAATATAGGGCTTCTTTATATTTTCTCTATTTTATAACTTATAGTGTACCTACCTAAGAAACAATATCCGTATTTTAATTTATTTAATATAGATAAGTATATAAAATAATAGAAAATACTAAAGTAGTTCCTTCAGGAAAAGACACAATACACGTACAAGTACAATACAGGTACTGTAGCGAGATACAAAGATTTCGCAACCAACAATTTTCATTTAATACGTTAAGTTCTCACCTAGTTTTTATTTGGATTTGGAGTGGAAAAACTAGGTGGACATTAAAGTACAGGTTGTATTTTAATTGTGAAGTACGTTGTTACGTCTTAATGAATGTGTAGCGCCACAGGTTCTTGAGTGGTGTGACGCGTTACGTGCTGGGGTTCGATGACCGGCAGCGTGCTGTTTATACCTTTGCTTTATATTTCTATACTTTATAGCAGTTACCTACGTAATAATTTTTAGTAACAGGTTGGCAAAACGGTTTGGTACAGCTATAGAGCTCAGAACATATTGTTAGCGCATAGGATATTTTTTCATTTATTATTGGGGCAAGTTCCTAATTTCTAACTAGGAGTAAGTAAATACAGCTCTTCTAAAGTAGAAATTAAGGCTTATGGCGCCAGCGTACGAACTTAGTTTGTATAAAATTGGGACTTTAATTGCATATTGAGGTTGGTTGTAGATGTCTACCGGCTGAGGCTTAGAGCATTCATATAATACTCTATAGGCTGCGATGACCACTAACATGAAGAAGAATGCAAAGAAACCAAGAGTTGAGTTAAAAGGACTGAAAATACAATAATCTAAATTCTTAAATTCTATCAGAAATTAAAATTCTATTCATATGTAAATTATTTACCTGCACATAACGAGAATCATATAATATAAATTAATCAGTACATCGTTCATCAATAAGGGTGATAATGATCTGATTAAGTCCAAATACACATAGTTTTACCTTACACAAATACTAAGCGCCTCACCTGTTATATTTTAAATCCACATACCGTTTTTATCATAGCTATATAACGAAGCCCACCTGCTCTAATGGTATCGGTAAATATAAATAGCATAAAGGTGTCAGTATTATGCAGTTAGACACATTGCAGTGTCCGTTTGTATATACGAGCGAAACGCGGGCCGCGGGCGGTCGTCGACCGAGGCCCTTGACTCGCGCGGGTTCAGCGACATCGTTTGACACCGCCACGTCGCCCGCCCGCAATATAAGCTGCTGTTGTGACTTTTGAGCTTTTTAATAAAAATGTGAAGCTTCCAGAGAAAAGGTAGAAACTGTTTATACGTGGTAGCACTCTCGAATAAAAAAATTATAAGTGTCTTGTAAATGCGTCGCGTAGTGAAAACTTTAATTTTTAATTTTTATGTAATGATTTTTAGTAGAGTCGAATTTTCTTTTGAAATTATTTCTTTTTTAACTTTATAGTTGTTTTAATAAAATGTAATAAAAGGATTGTACCTTTATAATTATGCGTAGGTAAATTGCACAAATGTACAAGTTTAGTTATAATAACTTTTGCTTTATTGCAATATTTTAATGATCTTGTTCCTACGTCAAGGGTACTTAAAATTAAATTATATGAAGTTGGAATCTTACAGACATACCTATCACTTACCGCTATACCTACAATGTTAACAAATTATTGTTGCATGCCTACATTTCAACGAAATTTTAACGTTTTGGATGGAAACTTGAGATTAGTTTAGGACACAATGTCTTCATGGAGCAAAATTAAACGATTACAAATTTACCAGATACATTGTTTTATTAAGGTTTTTCCTGTAGCTTTTTTCATTCCATCGCTACAAATGTGGTCTATAAGAAGACTTGAAGTATCAATGACACGTCAAGACAGATCGAACGTAGTCCAAGCTCTATAAAGTTACATTGCTATATAATACTAGCTGTGTCACGCAGTTTCACCCGCTTTAAGTATTGTGACGTAACGCTTGATAGCCTATAACCTTCCTCATTAATGTAGCTATCAGACACAAATAGAGTTTTTCAAATCCGACTTGCAGTTCCAGAGATTAGCGCGTTCAAACAAACAAACAAACTCTTCAGCTTTATATATTAG
>DWQK01004258.1:0-10628 GCA_018231225.1 Noctuana stator
ACTAATATTATAAAGAGGAAAGATTTGATTGTTTGTTTGTTTGTATTGAATAGGCTCCGAAACTACTGTACCGATTTGAATTTTTTTTATATGATAGATACATTCATGAGGAAGTTTATAGGCTATGAAGCATTACGCTATTATTCTTAACGCGGGTGAAACCGCGTTGCACAGCTAGTTAATAATAATGCTTATTTGTTCAATCTACCATAAGACAAATTTTACGGGACAAATTAAAAAGTCATTCTCAGCAAATATGGTAGATTGAACAAATAAACACTAAGGCGACGAAACGTAGATGCAAACATACTTGGCTGGTTCTAACACGTAATAAGGGTGATGAAATGAAAATCAAATTTTATCACCAACACGTACCTATCTATTTATAACTCAATAGTTAGATATTTTTCTTTGGCAGAGATGCAACTTCATGAAGCAACCACCGTTACCTATAAAGGATGAGAAGGGTAAATCGGTTTAAAATGACAACAAAATTTACGTAGCAGAACTTAACTATTGCCATCTTTCGAAGAACTTTTACAACATTAAATAGGCACTTGATGAGTAATCAAATTGTGCTGTATTTCTAATCAAAATTCTTTGCTAGATATCTTAGTATGAATTAGCAGTCAATAGGCCGAAGTGCGATAAATGTTTAAAGTTTTCAGCAAATAATAGTGTCATCATTTTAATAGTAAATTTTTCCGACAAATACATTATGTAAATGTAAGAGAGATGTTAAAACGAAAGTTTTTTATAATTCTGCAAATACTACATACCTACAAAAGAACGTAATTATCTACATAAAATTTAGCAAAAAGGTCTTTTATGACGTTAAAATGATGGTTGAATTTAGTTTGCCTTTACGTGTCGTCCTTTATACCTACGTACCGTGAGGCAAAGTCCATTTCAACTTAAGATTCATAATAATATTATTTTAATATCAAATTATGTACCTACCTATATTGTTTGCTTCTATATTCATAAAAAAAGTAAGAACGCAAGAACAATCTACTAGCAAAAAAGTAACGTACACTTTTTGTGACTCTATAAAATATGAAATAAACACTCTACATACAAGAAATCATGATTAAAATATCTTTGAAATGAAATGCATTTATTAAGATCAATATGGGAGATACCTACAAGGGTGTTAGTGTCTAAACAGATTCTAGTTATATCAATAGAAAGCTTAGTAATAATAAGTACTTAGACGTTTTATTTAGTTTATACGTGATTTGAAAAAGAAAATACGTTAAAGAAGGCGCAAATAGTGAACGACAGTTTTTTTCAAAACACATGCATGTGAGCACATCTGCTATATCGCGTCTGCGTGCAGCATTGACTCGTATGTGTGAATGATTTTTTGTGCAATGTGAGGCGACTCGAAGATGGTCCTGTTTGATTGTTTTTCTTGTTTTTTCTCTGCCATTACTCTTAGGTTCACTGGCAGTTCTACTGTTAACAGTTTTATACTTAGCTTGGATTCATTAATTGGTAATAATTTAATTTATAAAAAATAGCTGTGCCACGCGGTCTGTGCCACTCGCAATAAGAATAGTAGCGTAATGCTTGACAGCCTATATCCTTCCTCATGAATGTAGCTATCATATAGAAAAAGAATTTTTCACATCGGTGCAGTAGTTTCGGAGGCTATTCGATACAAACAAACAAACAATCAAATCTTTCCTCTTAATAATATTAGTATAGGTATTATCGTATAAGGTCTAACCAAAACGCTCATGAAAAGTTAATTACAAAAAATGTTATTGCTCTATTTCACCTAATACTGACTTCAGGCATGATAATTTTCCTGGGATAGAATCGAATTTTACACAAATGTAAGTAAAATTTAATTAAAAATCCCAAATAAATGCGTCTTTGAAATGAACTTATTATATTTTTAATTTAATATTGAATTGAAAAAATTAAAATTACAATAATTTTCTTCTAAATTTTTAATTGTTTAAATAAAATAATACACTTTTAACTGCCCATTAAACTGATAACATTATTCGCGAATACACACAAAAAGTGCAGGAAAAGCGTGTTAGTATTCACTTGAGATAAGGAAGCGTTTAGTTTAATCGACAATGCAATATTCGCCTTATGGCTAGTGTACAAAAGGTTTCAATTTGCGAAGTAACAATATAGGACTTATGACGTACAATATTTGAAGTGCTTGGTAACAAGAGTCACGAGTTATTGCGTAACAACGGGAGGTACAAAGACTATTACACTTCACGTGGAATACTAAACTATGTTTTTTAGCGTTTTGATGTTAGTAGCTCTGTCTGTGCATATGAGGCACTATACTTGGTATATAGTTGGGTCTACTAGGACTTTATGATACGATGGATACCCTTCTAGTCATATAGATATGTGCCACAGCTGATGTGTAAAATGATAATTACATTGATACATACATGTAGGTACTTGTCTAACAACATTTCACGTACAATCAAACGATTTCAATAACCAACCCTGAGAAAAAGTACACAGACCATGGATTTCATAAGCCTTTACATAAGTTAAGATTAAGCAAAGAAAAAGTAATCACGAATCACAATTGTAAAGAACTGACTGGAAGCACTCTATTTTACACAAAGCAGCTGCTTCGCCTTCTCCCGTATGGGTTGCACTGTCCATTATCCTTGTTAGTTTAAGAAGCATTTATGTTATTCTAAAATTAATCGTGTAAACTTGTCCTTTTGAGGAGCACTGAGTTGAAATAATTTGAATTTTCGTTCTAAGTGTTTCATAATTTATCGCACTTAACGCAACAAAGCTAATTTTTGTCTGTAATTGGTCAAACTGAGCTAAGTATTATTTTTTTCGTTATCCCTGTAGTCATTTTCCGAAATTCTCTTGAAGTTAAGAGGCGAAACAAGAATCTCAAATTCCAATTAGCCTACGAACACGAGACTCGAGAAAATCTTGAAAATATGTATGAAAATTCTTTCGGGATTTCGTCTACCGCAAAGTCCTCAAGCTTTTAGTATTAAGATAGGCAGCAATTTAAGAAAAGTAATTACTTTTCAAACGCGTTGATAGTTCACTTTTTTAAACTAAGAGTATTTACATGTCCTTTACTAATGCCAAATTTACCCCTCCGTCCGCCGGATGATAGATATTAAAAAAGGTAAATGTAAAATCGATTTTACCAGAACAAACACTAAAGATAGTTATTATTTTAATGAGCTCCGCGTTGGCTTTATTACTAAAAACAAAACCGTATACGGCCACAAGCAAGGTGAAGTGAAAGACAAAAAAGAAAAAGTCCAAATACCATAGACACAAAATATCAAGATCGAGTTTTTCAATATCGAACGACCGAACAAATTAATATGTACCTATGCGTTTCCGCAAACATGAACGTTCTGTCACGCCAGTATTGTGATTGACTGTTCATTATGCGTGTTACATTAAAATCTTCCGTCTGCGTCTTGGAGAATTGTGATAGATACGTCGAGTGATGGATGAGTCCTTATCATGACTGATAACCTTCCGCCGGCTGCACCCCCCTCTCCCCTCGCCTCCCACGCACTGCGAAAAAGTTGATACTGAGACTCTCCAATGGAAACACTCATATCGCTGTTAATACGTGATCATGGATTTCGGTTTTCAGTACAGTCGCACATAGCTTGCGACTCATAGGTATGATTATGTCAGCTACTGAGGATTTAACGCTTATCAAAGGCTTGTGAAAAATACTTTTTTATTTATCCATGTTTATTTTTTAAGCCAATTCTAAGTTTTACTTTCTAATTTGATCTGAGTCTAAGGAAGAATTAAAATTCATCATCTAAATTTCTGGTTATTTGGAGATCTAACCAAGGATCCTTCGAATGATGGACTAGCATGGCAACCACTACACATGGACATTAACTAGAAGACTAGTAGATATATATTAGAATAGTTAGGTGCTTTAAAAGAGATCATAAATTACTCGTATTAATACATAGATAACAATACCTATGCGCTCTGTCCTGAAACCGAGAAATTTATTTTAAGTATAGAGAAAATTGAGGTGATAACAAAAATAATAAAGCGTGCGGTTTAAACACTTTATGATATGAAAAATCAAATGTTCGACTTATCAATTTTTAGTCTTGATATCTCTGTCTGTCTGACGTCAGTTTTATCTTGATCGTATTTTTGCGGCTTGCGCTAACAATTTATTGACTACAAATCCTATAAGCCTTGACTCGTGACCGTCGTCGATAGCTAAGCTGGCATAGTACAGTAAAAGCAGTGGTTCAACTGCGTCTTATTATATTGAAAGTTGACAGTTACCTACCTTGTGCTTAACTTATGGCGGTGCCAGTGACAGAAATTGAATAAATGTCACATTGTATTGTTATTTAATCCCTTCTCTACTGCTCTCTTTTTACCTATTCCATCCTTTTCATCCTTTTATCGTCTGAGGCGATGATAACTTTACAATCAATTCGCTCGACTATCTTTTTGCTAGGTATAACTAAATAAAGTAAATAAAAATACTTAAATGTTTTCTATATTATTAATTTATTTCAGACATCACGTTTTTTCCCGACATTTCAACCAGTTATATAAATTTCTCTTTAAAAGGATTTCTTAGAAAAGAAATGAAAGTCCGCAGCAGTATTTTTTTTGGTTCTTTTTAGTTACAAGTAATTAAATCCGTTCCAAAATTTGCGTACATTAAGTTAATTTATTCGACGTCAGGTAATTTTAGAAGTAAAGTTAATTCATATATTATACTTAGTCATCGTCCGTTACCTCAGCGAACTGTTAACAAAAACTGTTTAGTATTGCTAGCTACCAAATAGCTTTCGTTAACATTTCAATAGAGAACATAAATTGTCTTACATCACATTTTGTGGTTTTTCATAAACAAAGAAGCCACAGGAAAATGCAGGCAACAGACCAGCTGATGTTAAGTACTACGTACTGACCACGCGATTTGGGCGACTATGAGTCTTCAAAACGTTTCATACCAATTTGCACTACTGTTATAACTAGACTGTGGCCAGAGATAGTACAGTACCATTGTTTCCCTCGTTCATTAGTGAACTTGTCTGCGTTATCGCGCCGCGACTAATGGCTGCATATCAAATATTGACTGTTGCACTATCGCATTACGTCATTCAGTAGCTAGCTAAGACATTCGGATGAATTCCAAGTTTAAATGCCTTCGTAAATTTTTTTTTTAATTTTCAATACAAGTTTCTATTTTTTTTGCTTTGTCCAAGCGAAAATTTTTGTTTTAAACCATTTTATCTCTCTGCCTTTAACCCATTGGATAGTCAGTAAAATTGTTTTCATTACTGTAAATGAAATGTGACACATGATAATAATATACCTCAGCAAAGAATTCAATTTAATTGAACTTTTTATATACATAGTTAATACTTTGTAATTAGTTAAATTAAATGAACAAAATAAATAAATACGTGTTCTCCTTATATTACTTTTTACTCTCGAATCCCAACTTAGTAAGGCACATTGCTACATGCACTGAAAATTATAAATGGTAAATAAATGTACTTAATATGCATGGACATAATAATATTTTGCTTATTTAAGACAAAAAAAATACAAGTTATTTGTTCCGGTTCAGATCCCGTTGAGTTGCTTTAAACATCGTCGTTAACATTCATTTATGGTGCATAAAATTTAATATAATTACAATGATCTTCGTAATATAATTAGCATACGTACAACTAAAAACTCGCGATCACTACGAACTTTTAAAAGATATTGTTTGACGACCCGTGTGGTGTAGTGGTTACCACGCCAGTTAACCACTCGAAGTCCCGGAATCGATCCCCGGCGGGGCAGAAATTTAAATGATGAATTTAGGTTTCGGTCTGTGTGTTTGTGTATTTGTCTCTGCACGTGTCCATGGCACCCACGACACAAGGAATCCTAGTGTGGGGCTGTGAGTGTGAAGCATTATTTATATTTGTTTTATTGTTTAATAATATTCGGAACTGTAACTAAATATTGATTTTGGTTGTACTTGCATGAAAATTGTCATTTCTTGAGGCATTTTATCTGTTTGATATCTTTCTTGTGCGATAGATAGCACACAAATCTACACTACGATTTCCAGGGTAACAGAAAATTCCTAAGGTCAAATTAATAAGCAAATATTGATAGGACATGATAAGACGACCCCGTATTGTCTCGTACAGGCACAACTTGCAGTTTCCGAGGTGAATGATTACGATGTTCAGGCACATAATTAATTTATAGTAATCTTTATATACATTATCGTTAAATTTCGACAATGATCAGCGCAAAAATAACATTTTGAATTAGTTTGCCATTTTTTTTAATGTGATGGCGCTTCCGTGTTTTCGCGAAGACGAAATATTTTAGCATAATTGGCACATTACAAAAAAAAACGAAATAAATAACTTAAGTTCAAGTAAATAATTTAACTGATTAATAAGTTTGTAGCTTCTAAGAAGTAACTAAAACATGTTAACAAAATCAATATGTAAAGAAATATTAACTGAAAGTATCTACCGAAGTCATTACGAGGAGGCTTTGAGTTGAAAACAGAGACGCCTCATACGTGGGTGTCAAGATGGGAATGAATGAAAGTGTTCGGGTGTTTCCGGCGCAGTTCGTGCGTCTCCGGGTCTCAAGGTCGCGAGGGAGGGCCGACCCCGTTTCCACGGGGATCGATGGGTGCGCCCTGGTCACCCCTCAATTTTCGGGTGTTTCAGCGTGGTCGGCATGCGTTTTCAATGTCAAGTGATTCGTGCCGAACAAGCCAGGTTATTGCTCGTTTCCGTGACTCCGGTATATTATGATATGATGCCCGACCAACGCAACGGCCTGTCATGATTTTAAACCTAATTTCGTGTGGACTACTATTTTTCGTGTCTTTATCGCCTCATGTTGGAAAGTAGGCTGGGAGAATTATTCTTGTCTTCGTCTTTACGCGGAAGTGTGCCTATATTTCCTGCGAATAATCTTATTATGCGTAAGGTTATGCTCAGTTACTGTAAGACTGTGGTTTCTTTGAGGCAAAAATGGAAAAATCTTAATTGAAAGTTTTGTCGTATGTTTCGTTACCAGCACTGTGTTAGGCCATTTGTGTAATTAAGTGATGCTTTAGTTTGTTCTTCTTTGGCACTTTCTGCATCTACCAAATTACGCTGAAAACAGATTATTGAGTAGAGCGTATCTAACACAATTTCCAAACCTAAGCATGGTTACGTTAGGACATAACAAATTTCAGAGTAATGTTCCAGGTCTGTTAACAGATCAGTTATACTCGTATATTAGTATTTATGTAATTCTCATCAGAACCCACAATTTTTTTTAATCTTATTGATACTCAGGAGTATTTCAAAATGTAATGTAGGTACCTAATGTCCCGTTACATTCTGATAAACAAATCATAAAAACTGGCAACAATAAGCTTCTGGTAAATCAGTTTTAAAGTAAAATTTTAATTGCTTCGCGTGTAAATGTCACACCAAAAATAAATTTGTTTTACACCGATTTGTACAACCCTTCATTCTGTAGTAAAATATAAATAAAACAGTTTGAAATTATTAATGCGCGCTTCCGTGCTTCTGAGGGCACGTTAAGCAGTCGGTCCCGGTTGTTATCGATAGATAGCAGTCGTTAAACCTGGTCGGAGGCCCTTTGTCTATTTTCAACATCCGATATTTTTTGGCCACTAACCCGTGGAGTATCTTCCAGACCTTCCTCGGTTTTGGGGAGAGACCCTAAGAACATAAAAAGGGTTGAAGGCAATACTTTAGGCTTAATCTGTTCCGTAATAGCAGGTCAGAAGCGGGGTTCGTGCTTACCTACTGCTAAGGGAAGGTATTGTTGATGGATTAATATATTTAACCTTAAAGATTAATTAAATATACTGGAGGTTGTTCAAAGGTGACTGGTAGCGCCATCTATTAGCGAATTTGTGCGACCATTGCAGTTTTATGAAAATAAATGTATTTGTTACACATATTGTATGTCCTAACATTTTGTCATTTAAGTACTAGATGTGCCCCCCGGTTTCACCAGCCTTAAGAATTGCGACTTAACGCTTGATAGCCTTTGATAGATGGACTATCTTACACTAAAAGAATTTTTCAAATCGGTTCAATAGTTCCTGAGATTAGAGCGTTCAAACAAACAATCAAACAAACTCTTCAGCTTTATATTATTAGTATAGATCTCTCAATTCTCCTCATGAACTTTAACTATGTCAAATTAATGTTTTGGACGCGTTATGAAACTTTATCTACTTACTTCGTTTAAAACTTCAGAAATAATAAATTTAGCAATCTTCTAGTTCATCATAAAAAGATAATATTTATGTGAAAAATCCTGAAGATTCGTTACACAATACAAAGTCAGTTCAAGTTCAAAACTTAAACTTAAACCACGAAAACTGTCCGCTGGCGACGTTTCGACAATCTGCACAAATATTTTCGTACTCATACAATACATTTGTTATAAGCAAACGAATACACTTGGCCAGCGTCAATAAAAGATGATCTCATAATAAGGCAATAAGGTGTTGGAGTGTGCCAATAAGGATTGAGAATCGTAATTCAACATTCGTAGCTAGGGTTGCCCATTATACCGGGTTCGACCCCGGCGTGACAAAAAATTAAATTTCCGTTCTATAAATAATAATTATTAATTATTAAAATAATAAAAAAGTGAATATATTATTTAAATACGTGTAGGTACTTTTTAACGAAATACAAAAAACTTACATCTAAATAAACAATATAAACATATTAAATAACAAAAATATTTACAAAATTATAAATAATAATTACAAAAAGAATAAAAAAATAAAATAATTATTTATTATTTTCTGTTCTCAGTCTGGATTTTTCTGTAAATTGTCTTTGTTGTGTCTATGGCACCCAAGACACAGGGAAGCATAATGTGGAGCTATGAGTGCCAAGCATCATTTATTTATTTAAAAACAGTATTTTTAACCACATTATATGGTTATTCACAACCGTGGGCCTTGGGGACCAGATTTAACAGCAGCATAGCTGTTGGATCCAAACCCATCCACGTTTATCTAAATAATAATTAAGAATATAATACAAAATAATGTTTTCAACATCGAAATACTTATTACTAACTGTTACAATTGACGGTTTCAAGTAAATTAATAAGTTGTACGAGAATCTCTAAATATACTTATTAAATAAATACTGATCATATTTCTAAAACACTGTTTAGTGTTCTACACAGATCTAAACATTATTATTTCTTCTAAAAAAAGTTGGCAACCCTAATTACGACTGAATTGTAAGCAATAAATAGCACATTGATGAGCCGGTCACGTCTTGCGAACTGATTTAGGTTTTTTCTTGTGTAAATGATCTAAATTGAACTAGTCTTTATCTTGTACTAGCAGTGCCCCGCGGTTCCGCGTTAAGAATTGTAACCTATGCTTGATAGCCTACAACCTTCCTCATGAATGTAGTTGTCATATACAAGAAGAATTTTTCAAATCCGACTTTTAATTCCAGAGATCAGCACGTTTAAACTAACAAACAAAAAAACTTTTTAGTTTTATTATTAAAGCTTTATACTGACTTATGTCCGCGACTTCGTCCGCTTGAAGTTCATAGTTAATGGGACCAATGAAACACGTTGTCCCATACAAACTTTGCTCCTCTTTTTCACTGCCTCAAGGGTAGAATTTCAAAAAATCCTTTCTTATCGGATGCCTACGTCATACAAAGAACACACCCTCCAAGTTTCAGGCATCTACAATCAGCGGTTTAGGTTATGCGTTGATCAGTCAGTCAGTCAGTCAGGACAAAGCATTTTATATCTACAGCTTATATTTATTATATAGTATGAAGCATAAACAGCTACTAGAGATCCAAAACATACAATCAATAAAGGAGATAATTGATTTGAGATACCCAATACCTACTGAGGAAAAACTAATAGAAACATTGGCAGGTAAAGGAAATGATGTAATTGAATGGAAACAGGAAGCTAATTAAAAATACTTTTTCGTTTGTGTCAACGATTTATTTTTTTAAATAAAAATGTAGGAATCCGTTTTGCGATCGTATTCCGGTATTTTGTTTTTAAGAGTTTTATTAAAGTTTGGATTTTTATTTATATTTTTCAAAGAGTCGCAAACCCGCTGTCTTAAAAATATGTATTAGTATATATTATGAGCCAAGTTTAGTAATGGTAATTTGTTGTAGGCTGATACATTAAATTATACAACACTAGTCTATGCCCGCGACTTCGTCGAAAAATGGAAAAAATCTGGAAAAACCACAAAAAAGGTGTAAGAAAAATGTACTCTATGTTCATCTCAAGACCCTTTAGTATTTCTATATGAAATTTCATCACTATCGGTTTAGTGGTTTGGCCGTGATAACGTCACAGACAGACGGACAACATTATTTTCGCATTAGGCATTAGTATTAGGATATTCGTATGGATTATGTTAAAGTAATTAAAGGCACTAGTTTTAGTAACTTAACATAATATATATGCAGTAGGTATACAGTCCTCATCTTAACCTTCAAATTCGTACTTCAACATAAATAATTAAAATATGGATTTATCGCCTCATGCCAACAATTTATCTGCAATAAATTATCTTTTGATAATCGGAT